>JAJPUD010005687.1:81940-91966 GCA_023553655.1 Myrmecobius fasciatus | reverse complement strand
CCCCATTGTTTATTTCTATGCCAATTTGTAAGATTTAGTCTTCTTTGCTTATTTTGCATTTGTTAATTTGTTGGTTTGCTAATTAAAAAATTTGTTTTCTCAGTTCACTAAATCTTTCTTTTACATGTGGCTAAAGTATATTTTTTCAGAGATATATTTCTTCTGTACCCCTGGGACAGCTTGAACTGTATTCCCAAAATGTTAGCATGTTTTGTCGTCATCATTTTTTCATTTTGTTTTTATTATTTCCTGTGATTATTCAGGATGCCATTATGAAATCTTTATTTGAGTCTATAGTTTTTCTTTAGTCTTTTCAAAATTGCAATTGTTTAGTATTTGTCAAATTTTATATGATCTTTTCCTTATATTCTAGCAATGACTTTTTAAAAAAAGATACTATTGAATTCAGATAAATGTATATATTCTTTAATATTCATTTTTAAAAGACACCTTGAATCTTTAAATCCAAATTCTCCAATTGGATACTTAAAAAAAATTCCACTGAGTTATATTCCCATTAAATTTATACTTCTGATAGTAGAAGATTAATGTCCAATATTAAAATTTATGTCTTAAACATAAGTTCTTTGGGGTAGCTAGGTGGCACAGTGGATAGAGTACAAGCCCTGATCTCAGAAGGACCTGAGTTCAAATGTGCTCTCAGACACTTAACACTTCCTCACTGGGTGACCCTGGGAAAGCCACTTAACCCCAATTGCCTCAGAGGAAAAAAAGTTCTTTTCCTTTATGAATTTAGATATATTGTTATGAAAATTAGGTTTGACCAATACTGTTATTTTATCGCTCAATACCTTTAATTGTGATGTCTATCCTGCTTATTCTTCTTGAAAATAAATTTTTCTTCATTATTTTTTGATAGCATAATCACAACTCTAGGATTTTTGTTTTTGTTTTTGTTTTTGAATTGCCAGGTATGGGTTAAATTTTGTTTTAGTTTCTCTTAACCTTTTTATATTTCTCTTAAGTTTATCTCATGTTTCTTGTATGGAGAAAATTGTGGATGTTCCCTCATATTACTTATTCATTGTATTGGGTTGTAGATAAATTGTTAGGCTTATTTTTCCTCAGTGAGATAATGCTAGCAATGCTTTGTAAACTTCAAAGTGCTATGTAAATTTTGACTATTATTATTATTATCATGCTATTTATTTTCTTTTACATTTTTATCTGTTACTAGATTAGTCCTCAGTACCTTGGATTGTTTGGTTTGCTTTAACTTGCTCCTAATTGATTCCTCCAGCCTAATCTCCACCTCATATTACACATTCATTGTTTGCCTTCTCCCAACTTCTTCAAATTTACTTAATACATTAAATTTTCTTTTAAAATTTTATTCATTCTTCCTTCCTATTAATATTAAAATTGGTTCAAAATACGTTTAAAAGCAGTGTTTTCATTTAATTTCCCCTTTTTTGTATTCTCATTTAGGCATTATGAATTTTACTCTCTTGTTCTGTTTTTATTTTTTGTGCATTTCCTTTTAGAAAATAGAACTATGGAATACAAAAACTGTTCTCCTTTACACACTCCTATTGGAACACTAATTCATTTTTAATGGAGTTGTGAGCTGATCTAATTATTTTAGAGAACAATTTGGAACTATTCTTAAAGGGCTATAAAAGTTTGCTTACCCTTTGTTCCGGCAATATCACTAGTAATTCTATATCCCAAAGAGATTACAAAAAAAAGGGAAAGGATCCACATTTAAAAAAATACTGCTAACAGTTCTATTTGTGTTAGCAAATAATTGAGCATTGACTGAATAACTGTCAATTGGGGAATGGCTGAACAAGTTGTGGTATATGAATGTAATTGAATACTATTTTTCTAAAGGAAATGGTGAACAGGTATATTTTAGAAAAAAAAAAACTTGGAAAGACATGCTAAGTGAAACAAGCAGAACCAGAAGACTATTGTACATAGTAATAGCAATACTGTGTGATGATCAACTATGATGGATTTAGTTCTCAGCAATATGGTGAGCCAACACAATTCCAAAAGACTCATGTTGGAAAGTGTTATTCACATCCAGAGAATTAATTATGGAGTCTGAATGCAGATCAAGGCATACTATTTTAACTTTTTTCCTCTTATGATTTTTTCCCTTTTGTTATGATTCTTCTTTCACAACATGACTAATGTGAAAATATTTTAATGTGACTGTACACACACACACACACACACACACACACACACACACACAATCTATATCAGATTGCTTGCTGTCTTGGGGAAGAGGAAGAGCAGAAACTGAGGGAGACAGATTTGGAGCTCAAAAATATATAAAAAAATGAATGTTCCAAACTATCTTTACATGTAATTGAAAAAAAAAAAAGAAAATACTGTTCAAGTGGGAAAAAATAAAAGGCCTCCCTCTCTCTTTTTTTTTTTCTGGAGTGCCTTGCTGGGTTTTTTTTTTCCATCATCTTCATGAAATTCACATTTTCCCCTCTACCCACTTTTCTTTATTATTTCCTTTCTTTATTGGCTTACTTCAAAATCAACAAATGTAACTATTGTATTCTGGACTTTAAAAGAATCTTGCATGATGGCAATGAAAAAATATATTTAGAACAAAGGAAAGATAATTGTCAAGATTCAATTGAACCAGAGACTAAGGTTATTCTATTGCCATGGTATCCTTTCATTTGAGACACCAAAAACTCAGATTGTGAGGTTTTAGTTTTTCTAAGGTTTAGCAGAATTCCCGCTCCCCTATGGGATATCTTCCTGACACAGTGTTGGTGCACTGGTGAAAGCTAAGGCAGGGGAAAGTCATTTATTTTTAGTTAACTGTATTCTTTTCATATTAAACTGAGTAAATTTGTTTTTATTAAAATATTTATTCCCATACCAGTTATTAAGTAGGTGTTACAATTAAAGTTTAATGTTCTATGTTTCATTTACTTACAATAATTTATTGAAACTGATTATCAATTTTGATCCTGAAAAGATGCAAATGATACAATTTCCTGACTGTTGCATAGTTTTAATCCTCCATCTGGTGTTCCCAGTAGTAAACTATTGTCTTCCTACTTTAGATGAAGATCATTCAGCTGAAGACAACTGACTTTGAAAGTATTCCAATTCCAGGAAACTTTTATGATTGGATAAAAGTCAACCCTAGATCAAATTAAAAACTAGGGAAAATATAGTGGATTTTTCGCACCTCCTCAAATTTCTTTTCCCTATCCCATCTCCTCCCCTTTTAATGAGCATCTAGTCTCAGTGCTTTCATGCTTATATAGATTTATTATGGATTCCTATTTGGTCATTATGCTTATCTTTTCTGGAAGCTAACCCACTCCTAGGATTTCCTAAATACAAAGTTACAGCTTTTCCTTATTAAATCTTATGAATCAAATCTTATGTAATGTAATATAATGTAATAATGTAATTATGACTACTGATGAGTTAATATATTATGAGTATAATATATTAGAAAATTATTTTCTTCAGGCAATATACATTTTTTTCTATATAGGCTTTCTGGAATGAGTAAAGACTCTTCACTTTATGGTTGACTGAATATAATATATCACTATTTGTTAGTGTGAAAGAATGGAGATTAGAGTTGCCTTATATAAGTGATATCTATACTATATCAGACTGGGAGCAAATACTATTTTGTACTTTGAGGTCTTTTTTATCTCTAAAACTATATCAGAAGGAGTTTCATTTAGTTCAAACCTAATGGATATCATCCATGGTAAGGGAATAGCAAAAAGAATAATCTTTCTTGTCCATATCCCTTTTCCAGATAATCCTGACAAGTCATCATTTGTAATTTGTAATTTTGTTGTAATTACATAAAATAGGAAGAATCATTTGTCTTCCATGAGAAAATGTACAGGGTTCTTGACTCTGGAGTTTCTCAGTAACTTTATGGAAAGTGTCTAGCACCAATCTGAACCTTGCTATTTTCTATTTTAGAGAAAAGAAGTCATGTATAGCTTACCATAGTAATGGACCATTTAAGACATCAAGTGGATACAACATAGTCTTGCTTAAAAGATACAGTACTTGGGGTTTTTAATCTTAACATATTACAGCAAGGTCATTATTCAAGATCAATATTTCTTTTAAAATTCCCAAATGCCAGTCTGTTGATCCTTTGCTTTGAACTTGCTTTGTCATTCTACCTTTGCTCTTACATTATTCTACTACACTTTTTTTGCTAAAGTATATGAAAGTAATTTTCTACCTTTGGTATCTCTTAGATTCTGGATAGAAAAGCTCAATATTGATCTATTTCTCTACTTATTATAGTCATGGACCTGCTACATTCTCTTCTTTCTTATAACTTGAAAGTTGTTTGAATCCTGACAAGAATAATGAATATGCTTTGATAATATTGTGTCAGATTTTTTATGTGAAAATTTTTTGTAGAAGATCTCTATAATCTCATATAATCAACTTCTCCAATTTGACAAATTCAATATTTTGTATGGAAAAAAGTTAATAACCAAAGTTATTCAAAAGCTAGTAGCTAGCATTTATACATATACATACATGTATGCATGTAAGTAAATATTCTCATTATATCCTCATAGTAAATTTGTCAATTTTATTTTTTAAATTTTTAAAATTTAATTAAAAATTTTAATTTAATATTTGTCAATAATATTATTACTCATATTATATAAATAAATACATGGTAGTTAAGAAAATATAAGTGTCTTGCTCAGGTCACATCACTCATAAATGTTTGAAGCAGGATTTGAATTCAGGTGTTCCTGATGTCAAATTCAGCACTATACATTGAACCCATCTAGATGCCTCACTGAAATAAAATGGCTCCAAGCAGATGTTAGATGACTATTTTTCAATTCTATGCTCACTTTTTGTCACTAAGGAAGCATTCAGCCAAGTTGTTTATCAAAAACCAGTTTTCTTTCCTATTTATTTCACCTAACTCATGAAGCACAGAGTAGTTGGACATCTTATCTGGTACCAGCTGGTCAAATCATCATGACTTAAGTCATCATAAATCTATATGTTTTATACATATGATAACATAAAGTCTTTTAATACTTTATGGGACTATTAAATAGGGACCTGAGATTCTGTCTGTAACCTAATAGAGGGATTGTTTACTCAAGAGTTTAAAAGGAGAGAGCCATCTTGGATGGATGGGACATGTCAGTACATAAGATTGCACCTGGTTTTGCTCTGAGAAACCTGAGAGAGACAGTTGACTGGCTCTCTACAGTCAGCATGGGAAACTCAAGATTTCTTGAATATAAGAGTGACACCTCACAAGCATGATAATCTAGAGAATTTGTAGCTATTACTTCAAGATTTGTAGCTGTTACTTCATTATCACTACTTAAACAGGTCTCTTTAAGAAGTCTGTTTTTATATCAATGAGCCTCTTCATTTGACCCTAGAGTATTATACCTTATAACAGTGCTAACATCAAATAGAAATGGGGTCACTAATCCATACATAAAGAATCCTATGAACAGCATTTGGATATAATTTAAAAATGTTACCCATTTTATTGTATTTTTATTTGTCACATATTTCTCAATTAGTATAATAATATGCTTCAGTAGTATGCTGGCCTGGGAAGTGGGCTTGATACCTTTGCCAAACAAGATCTTGATCAGTACCACTTTTTCCTTTATCTTTCCTAAAATATGATACTTGTAATTGAACAGAGTCTTCCAAATATGGGTTTATCAGGGCTGAATAGAGCAGTTCTCTCTTCTTATTCCTGGAGACCATATGTCTCTTAATGTAGCCTGAGATCAAGTTCACTTTCTTGACTGCTATATCACTTTCCTGACTCATATTGATCTCCCAGGCCACTAAAATTCACAGATCATTTTGACATAAATTGCTGTCTAGCCATGCTGCTCCCATTTTGTACTTGTGAAGTTCATTTATTGTACCCAAGAGTAAGACTTTACCATTATCACTCTCCAGCTATCCACTCAATTGCCAAACCTTGTTATTTCTACATCCAAAAGAGCTCTTTTATCCATCCTCCTCTTTCTATTCCTATAACCGCCACTAATTTTCAGGCCTCTCATCAGCTCTCCTAATTGGCTTTTCTGCCTCAAGTTTCTCCAACCTAAGCCTTCTCACAGCTGCCAAACTGATTTTTGTAAAATTCAATGGCCCCAACTCAGTAAATTTCATTCACTCCCTTTTACTTCCAGGATTAAATACCAGTTCTGTTTGTCATTTAAAGCCTTCAAAATCTGGATCCATTCCACCTTTCCTGTCTTGTTTCACATCACCCTCTTAGGTACTTTTCTAGCCAAACAGCTTGTCTTGCTTTTCCTCATATTCATCTGACCAAGCTTTTCCTGATAACACAATTACCAATGCCTTTCCCCCCAAATTAATTTATACATATATTTTTGCATTTACACATTGTCTTCTCCACGTAAGATTTTTAGATAGCAGGAGCTGTTTTCACCTTTTTCTACTGGTGACTAATTCCTAGTACATAGATACTTAAAATATTTTTATTGTGCTTTAGCTTATATCATATGACCTAATCTCTTAATTTTGAGGGTCTTTTAAAATCATGATTGTATGGATCTCACATGGTATCTCTTTTTTTCCAGATTAGTGTCATCTACAAATTTAAAGAGTATTTCATCTATGCTTTTATCCAAGTCATTGATAAAAATGTTAAATAGCACAGGTTTAAGGAGAGGCTGAGAGTGGATAGAGACTAGACCTAGAGTCAGGAAGGCTTGTGACAACATGTGACTTACTAGCTGTGTGACACTGGGCAAGTCACAAAATTGCTCTGACTCAGTTTCCTCAACTGTAAAATGGGGACAATAACTTGTGGAGTTATTGTGAGGATAAAATAATATAATATTTCTAAAAATCACTTAGCTCAATGCCTGATATATGGCAGACACTATATAAATGCTTATTCCTTTCCATCATTGATATTGTTATCCCTAAATATGGCAAATAAATTATTCCTATCTTTGAATCATGCATTGTAACATCTTGGCAACCCTATCTTCAAGTAGACAATCTCTTCCATGATTTTCTCCATTTTGACAAGAATGATTTTAATATTAGGTAATTAATCTAGAATATAGATGTTTCTCTTTATTTTCTAATATGTTATTTTTTTATGGTTTGGTGTTTTTTCCAGGCAATTGGGGTTAAGTGACTTGCACAGGGTCACACAGCTCAGACCTGTTAAATGTCTGAGGTCGGATTTCAACTCAGGTCCTCCTGACTTCAGAACTGGTGCTCTATCCACTACAGTAACTAACTGCCCCTCAACTGTTATTAATGAGTAATCAAATAGATGTTTCTATTTTGAAAAATAAAGTTTTGTCAATCTTACATAGAGCATTTCATGATATATGTCGGCTGGAGCTTTATTTAACCAGATGAATATGTTTAATTGGATCCTAGGAACCATCTAGTAAAACCCCTTTATTTTACAATTTTACAGATGAAAAGAATGAATTTGTAATAATTCTCAAAGGATTGGTAGAAGAACCTAAAATTTATTATTATTGTTGTAGTTGTTACTAGCAGCAACAGCAGCAGTAATATTTGTAGCAGTAGTAGGAGTAATAGTATCTGACATTTATATAACACTTTAATATTATTAAAGTACTTCACATTTTTTCCTTTAAATGTCACAACAATCTTGTGAGTTATATGCCATTTTACACCATTTTACAGATAGGAAAACTGAGGTAGATTAATATTAAAAGACCTGTCCAGTGTCATAGAGCTAGACATTTTCTGAGTCAGGGTTTGGAACCAGATTTTTTTGGCTTTAAAATTGGAAATCCAACATATCACTGAGTCACCTTTGCCCTACTGAACTGTTGTCTAAATATTCTAGATTTGAAGGTAGCTCCTTCTACTCCAAATGCTGAATATTTTCTTTGGTACTACATTCCCTTCACACATGTGAAGTTTAAAGTTAAATTTGAGAAATTCATAGCTTTCAATAGATCTCCTTTCTAAATGAAATGCTAGTATTTTACTTTTAATGTGCATAGACATGGACAAACACATTTACTACATAATTTTCTCCATGGAAGTGTTAATTTATGTCAGTCATTCAAAATGAAATCATTATAAAATAAAATTTCGAAACGTTGCTACAGTGCAGCTCATAGGATTAAATTAGAAGATAAGGAACATAATGCAATTGTTATTAAAATCCAAGTTGAATTTGAATGTCTGGGAATGTATGTATTGTCAAAGTATAAACAATATATTTCAAAAATAATATTCACAGTACTATATTCATTATCATTATAAATGATGCTATATCAGACTGATATCATTTAATTCTGTAGCATCCTTTTTTAAAAAAATAATCACAAGGGTTTATTAAAGTATTATTTTAGAATGTCGCCCAATAATGTTTTGTTTTCATCTTTCTTATGCATTTTATTGCATATCAACTTGAATTGTATGTATTTTTGTACATTTTGCTTCCCTGACTTTTTTTGAACATATGCTTCCTGAAAGTTAGGACTATGTCTTGTTTGACTTTGTGTCCCCATATTAGTGCTAATTAAATATTAAAATGGTGAATTGATATTATAATCCCTTGCCTTGAATCCAATTCAATTTATTTGAGCTAGCCTTATTGTTCAGTGAAGATAGTGCTGGATTGGAAGTCATCAGCTTCAGATACTTGCTGCTGGGATCTTAGGTGAGTCACTTAAAAGTCTTTTTGCATCAATTTCCTTATTTGCAAAATGCGGATAATGATAATATCTATTTCCCAACATTGATGTAAGGATCAAATGAAACAATATTATAAATGCCTGGCAGGCAGTAATATATATTATGCCTTATATAAGATCTATGTAAACATTAAATATTATTATTAATTGAATCTAGGTACAGGGAGACAATGAATAAAAAACAAAAATCAAAAAAAAATTGTGAGCTTCTTGAGATCAGGGACTCTTTATGCTTTTCTTTGTATCTGTAGCACTTAGCATAGTGCCAGTCACATAAGGAACGGTTGTTAACTGGCTTATATTCTCAATTATTGACATTTAAAAAATAAAGAATATATGGTAGTAAGATGCTACATGATTTAATTCAATAGAAAAAAAAACCCTAACAAGAGCCACAACCTGAATCCCATTGATGCTTGGGCTATGCCTTTATGGACCAGATCCCAGTTGCACCTCTATGCCTTTGGGAATCACACTTAACCTAGTTGAGCCTCATTTGTAAAATGAAAGGATTGGACTAAATGACCTTTAGAGGTTTCTTCCAGTCTCTAAAGGTTATTTGTCTTATAATTATAATCCAGCCAGTCAGGCAGAAATTACTACCATGTCTTTTGACACTCATTCTGGCATCTGCTATACTAGCTTATCCTGATGCCTTCTTAAGT
Source organism: Myrmecobius fasciatus (assembly GCA_023553655.1). Classification (NCBI taxonomy): domain Eukaryota; kingdom Metazoa; phylum Chordata; class Mammalia; order Dasyuromorphia; family Myrmecobiidae; genus Myrmecobius; species Myrmecobius fasciatus. The sequence continues at coordinate 82,578 of JAJPUD010005687.1, read as the reverse complement.
ATCCTTTATTTTCTTTCTGTAGGACACTAGTGCTTTGAATTAAAATGTGGAACAGTTCTACCAGTTGCCAGGATTTTGCTGAGAATTAGGATCATAGAAGTTTCTAATTGAAACCCTGTGGAGATTTTATATGTGAGGGGGAGAATTATATCTTTCCCTTTCTTCCCCTGAGAAATATAGAAAGACTATTCCTAATTCTGTCATACATACCTGCATCCTGGTAAAAAGCCGATTTATAAATTTTCATACACTGTATAAATTATTATTATTATTAATTATTATCATTATCCCCTCTGAACATATCTCTTAAAATCTTGGGGGAGGAAGCAGAGCTTTCCTGACTAAAATGTATCCTAGTTTGATGTTGAATCACATGATAAAAATCTTGAAGGATATAATCCAGGAGAGGGCAACTACCTTACAGACAACTAGGACCACTGACCAAATAGCTATACTCTGAAGGGGACTAATGAGGCTGCTCTAAGTCAATGGGTTTTAATTGGTTGGAATCCTTTTTTCATTATTCACAGTAGTACTCACATCAACATTTGCTGCACTCCTGTGAATAGAATAATAGCTCTCCCTCCTTCCAAAACAAATACACACACACACACACACACACACACACACACACACAC
>JAJPUD010005687.1:44646-81930 GCA_023553655.1 Myrmecobius fasciatus | reverse complement strand
ACACACACACACACACACACACACACACACACACACACCTCCCCTCAAAAGGAAGACTAGGAATTTATAAATTACAAATGAAATTTTTTAATATACATATAGGAAAATAAATATTCATTAAAAATTAATCTGATTTGACATCTGCTTCCATTTTTCCTTTCTGGATAAAAAGATGATTTAATGTGTATGTAGAGGAACTTTTTTCTGGTCCCCACCCCCTTTTCAGACTTAGAGGTGGACCTATAATAGAAATTTGCTTTTCTGATACTGGAGGTAACTAAAATCTAAAGCAGATTATTAGACATACATTAGGTACAAATGACAGTTTTTTTCAGACATCTAGTTATAATAGGATTATTAGTCATTACTTATATTTATGCATTGGATCTATTTCCATTTTTCATCCATCTCTCAACCATTTCTACTTCTTGATCACTGTTACTGAGAATTCTTTGTTCTCTTCCTTACAGTTGCTTCTCCTCCAATTCTTTCTCTTTTTTTCTGAGAGAGAGAATGCTTCTATCTATATGCAGGCACAATCAGTTCCTTCTCTGGGTATGGATAGGATTTTTCATCAACAATCCTTTAGAGTAGTCATGGATGATTGTACTACTGAGAATAGCAAAATCATTTACAGCTGGTTATCCTAGAATATTGCTATTACTTTGTATACAATATATTTCTCTTGGCTTGAGTTCATGGAAGACTTTCCATATTTTTTCTGAGAGCATCCTGATCATTATTTCCCGTAAAACAATAGTTTCCCATCACAAACACATAACACAGTTTTTTGAGCCATTAGCTAATTGATGGGCATCCCCTCACTTGCCAATTTTTTTTTGCCCTGAGAAGAGAGCTGCTATAATATTTTTTGTTTAGATAAGTAATTTTCCTTTTTTTTTAGAAAAAATATCTTTTGTTATTCATGCCTAGTAGTGGTATTGTTAATTCAAATGATATGAATGAATTTATAATTCTTTCAGCACAGATCATATCTTTTTTTCCTGAGGCAATTGAGGCTAAGTGAGTTGCCCCAGGTCACACAATTCAGAAGTGTTAAGTGTCTGAGGCCAAATTTGAACTCAGGTCCTCCTGACTCCAGGGCTGGTGCTCCATCTACTGCACCAACTAGCTACCCCTACATCACATCTTTTGATCATTTATCATTTAGAGCATGATTCTCTCTCTTTCTCTTTTATAAATTTGACAATTGCTTCTATGCTTGAGAAATGAGGTCCTATCAGAGAAACTTGCTTTGAAATTCTTTTTATAATTGCTGTTTCTAACTGTATTCCCCCTCCTTGTTTCTCACTCTCCTTTGACCCTGTCCCTCCTCAAAGATGTTTTGGTGCTGACCACTCCCTCTCCCAATATGCTTTCTCTTTTATCACAAATGCCACCTTCTCCTACCTCATCGTCCTCCTATTTTCCTGCATGGTAAGATAGATTCTATACACATATTGAATATGTATGTTATTTCCTCTTTGAGACAATTCCAAAGTGAATAAGGCTCATTCATTCCCCCTGCCATTCTTCTCTTCCTCTCCATTGTAAAAAGCTTTTTCTTGCCTCTTTTTTATGACAGATAATTTTCACCATCCCACATGTCTTTTTCCCTCCCTCCTAATACATTCCTTCCTCATCCCTTAATTTTATCATTTAAAAAAAAGATATTATCAAGCAGAGTGAAGATGGCAGACACTAGACAGATCTTTTTCTGAGCTCTACCTGGCATCCCTTGGAATCAATACCAAACCAAGCCTCTGAACAGGTTTTTGGAGTGGCAGAACCTATAAATATTTTTAGTATAACAATTTTCCAGTAGAAGATATTTTGGAAGAACTTTAGGAAAGGTCTGTCTTAATAAGGCAGGGGTAGGCAAGTGGCCCAGAACAGGCATAGCACAGGGAGGCCCAGGATGGAGAGCCCTTTTTATCCAGGGGAATTGACTGGGAGGCTCTTAGCCAAAATATAGCAGCATTGGCTACTTTATCCTAGTTCAGAAGCCAGTGGATCAGCAGATTAGTTGTGAAACTTCAAGTGAAACTATAGAAGACAAATAGTGGGCCCTTATAAACCCCAGCATAAGAAGTAGGATTGAACCACACTCACTCAGCATGGGAAGGAAGCTGGTAGCACAGGCCAGCATGAAGCCACTGTCACCTATTGAGGAAACTTGGTACAATTAAGCCTTTGCTCTAACAGCAGACCCCAACTTTTAATAATAAGCAAAAAGGGAAGGGGGTACAGAACCAAAATGTCAAAGAAGACTCATGTCTTTATACAAGCTCTTCCTGATGTCCCTCAGATCAACACCAAACCAAGCCTTTGGACTGGTTTTGGAGAGCTAGAACTCACAAATATTTGGAGTGTAACAAATTTCCTGCAGAAAAAAAAATAAAAATAAAAATAAAGAAAGAAAGAATATATTTTGGAAGAAATGCAGAAAAAGGTCTATTTCATTCGGGCACAAAGGGTAGGAACAAGCACAGCACAGTGCAGAGATCCAGGGTGATATGGGCCCTGTGCCCCAGGGAATCTGCCAGGAGCACTCTACAACAATGTTGACTACTCTGCCCTGGTTTCAAGCCAATAGATCAGTAGATTAGCTGTAAAACATCCAACAAAAATACAAAAAAAGCAAATAATGATCCCCTGAACTCCAGAAAAATTCAGCACCTGGCCATGCCCACCGAGCACCAGAAATTAGCACTAACCCATAGAAGCCACTGTCACTTGTAGAGAAAGTTTAGACAATCTCTCTTTTACCCTAAAAGCAAACCTCAACCTTTTTTAAAAAATGAGCAAAAAAAAACCTCTCACCATAGATAGTTTTTATGGAGAAGGAGAAAGGCATATTTCAAATCTTGAGGACACTAAAAGGAGACCATCTCCAGATGAAGCTTCAAAGAGTGAAATGAGTTGGTCCTTATCTCACAAGGCTGTTTTAGAAGAATTCAAAAAGGATCTTAAAAGAGAGTTAGAATAAAAATAGGGAAAGGAAATGAAAACTTTGCAAGAGGATTTGGAAAAGGAAACACAGAAATTGTCTGAAGAAAACTACTTACAAAACAGATTTAATGAAATGGAAAAAAGCAAATAACATAAAATAGATTTGACAAAATGGAAAAAGAAAATAACTTTTTGAAAAACAGAATTTGTGAAATGGAAAAAAAAAACATTAAACAAAACAGCTCATTTAAAAATTCAATTGGCCAAATACAAAAGGAGCTAAAAAGCTAACTAAAGAAAATAATTCACTAAAAATTAGAATTGAATAAATGGAAATGAATGACTCAATGAGACATCAAGAATCAGTCAAACCAAACCCAAAAAATTGAAAGAAAAATAGAAAAAAAATGTAAAATACCTCATTGGTAAAACAACTGACTGGAAAACAGTTCTAGGAAAGACACATAAAAATTATTGGACTTCCTGAAAACCATGATGGAAAAAAAAAGCCTAGACACCATCTTTCAGAAAATCATGAAGGAAAACTGCCCTTATGTCCTAGAATCAGAGGGTAAAATAGCCATTGATAGAATTCACTGGTCACCCCCCCCCAAAAAAGGAGAACCCCCAAAATGAAAATTCAATGGATTATCATAGCTAATTTCAGAATTATTAGATTAATGTGAAAATATTTCAAGTTGGCAGAAAGAAACAATTAAAATATCAAGGAGCCACAACTAGGATTACTTGGGATCTAGCACCTTCCACTTTAAAGGATCAAAGGACTTGGAATTGGATATTCTAACAAACAAAGGATCTTGGATTACAGCCAAGAATCAACTATCCAGCAAAAGTGAGCATTATCTTTCAGGGAAGAAGATGGACATTCAATGATACAGAATTTCATTAATTTGTTATGAAAAGACCAGAGCAGAACAGAAAATTTGATCTCCAAATACAGAACTCAAGAGAAGCATAAAAAGGTAAAAAGGAAACAACTATTGAAAATTGTATCTCTGTTATGGATATACTTAGAGGGTCCAGGTATAATTTGATTTTATTGTAATAATATAAAAAAGAAACTAAAGGGGGAAAGGGAATTGTACTAGAGGAAGAGGTAAATGGAGGAAAAATGAGGTAAATTACATCTCATGAAGAGGCAAAAAAGACATAATTGAGGGAAAGAAGGGAGGGGAATGAACCTTGTGTGCATCTTACTCTCATCAGATTTGGCTCAAAGATATATTTAGCTTCACAAAGAAACTTGTTTCACCCTATAGGAGTCTAGAAGGGGAAAGGGGAAAGGAAAAGAAGAGGCTAATAGATAAGAAAACAGAAGTAGAGGAAAGGTTTAAGAAAGGAGGAAGGGCCGTAAAAGGGGAGTGCTATTGAAGGATGTGATGATCAGAACCAACATACTAGGGAGGAGGGAAGGAGGAAAGAAAAGAGAAAAGTATATCTTGGGCAAAATAAGATGGTAGAAAACATAGAATTAGTCATTTTAACTGTGAATGTGAATGTGGTGAACTCTTCGATAAAATGGAAGCAGATAGCAGACTGCATTAAAAGTCAGAATCCTACAATATGTTGTTTACAAGAGACACATTTAAAGCAGGGTGATGCATACAGAGTAAAGATAAAAGTCTGTAGCAGGATCTATTATGCTTCAATTGAAGTAAAGAAAAGCAGAAGTAGCAATCTGATCTCAGATAAAGCAAAAACAAAATTAGATCTAATTTAAAGAGATAAGGAAGAAAACTATATCTTACTAAAGGGTACCATATATAATGAAATAATATCAATACTAAACATATATTTACCAAGTGGTATAGTATCCAAATTCCTACAGAAGCTAAGTGAGCTTCAAAAAGAAATGGACAGGGGCAGCTAGGTGGCACAGTGGATAGAGCACAAGCCCTGAAGTCAGGAAGTCCTGAGTTCAAATCTGGTCTCAGACACTTAACACTTCCTAGCTGTGTGACCCTGGGCAAGTCACTTAACCCCAATTGCCTCAGGGAAAAAAACAACAACAAAAAAGAAGAAATGGATAGCTAGAGAAATCAAATCAAAAATAAATAAGAAAGAAGTTAAGGAGGTAAATAGAATTTTAGAAAAGTTAGGTATGATAGACCTTTGGAGAAAATTGAACGGAGACAGAAAGGAGAATACTTTTTTCTTGGCGGTACATGGAACTTACACAAGAATTGACCATGTATGAGGGCATAAAAACATCAAATTCAAATGCAGGATGGTAGAAGTGGTAAATACATCTTTTTAGATCATGAGGAAATAAAAATCATATGTAATAAAGGGCCAGAGAAAAAATAGACCAAAAATTAATTGGAAACTAAATAATCTGATCATAAAGAATGAGTAGATGAAACATCAAATCATAGATACAATAGATAATTTCATCCAAGACAATGACAGTAATGAGACAACATACCAAAATTTGTGGCATGCAGCTAAAGCAGTTCTTGGGGGAAGTTTTATATCCCTAAATGCTTACTTTCATAAAAAATAGAGACTTTCAAAAAATAAAGTGAAGATCAATGAATTGGGCATGCAACTAAAAAAGCTAGAAGAATACATTATAAAATTAATATTTATATATACATGGTTCCAAATTGTTCTCCAGAATGGTTGAATCAGTGCACAGATTTACCAACAAAGAATCTGTTCCATTTTTCCCAAATCTCCTCCAGCATTCATCATTATTTTTTCCTGTCATCTTAGCTAATCTGAGAGGTGTGCAGTGGTACCTCAGAGGTGCCTAAATTTGCATTTTTCTGATCAATAGTGAATTAAAGCATCTTTTCATATAACTAGATATAGTTTCAAATTCTTCATATGAAAATTGTCTGTTCATATCCTTTAACCATTTATCAATTGGAGAATGGCTTGGATTCTTATAAATTTGAATCAATTCCCTATATATTTTGGAAATAAGGCCTTTTTCAGAACCCCTGAATATAATTTTTTTCCTAATTTATTGATTCCCTTCTAATCTTGTCTACCTTGATTTTGTTTGTACAAAAACTTTTTAACTCAATATTGTCAATGTTGCCTATTTTGTATTCAGTAATGATTATTAAAAATTAATGTTTTGTTTAAGATTTTTGCATCAATATTTGTTAAGGAATCAGTCTATAATTTTCTTTCTTTGTTTTCACCCTACCTGGTTTAGGTATCAGCCCCATTTCTGTGTCATAAAAAAGAATTTGGTGGTATTCCTTCTTTTTTTCTTAAGGAGTTGATTAATAGGTTGTTCAATTTATTTTTCTACAATGAACTATTTAAGTAATTTATTTCCTCCTCTGTTAATCTGGGCAATCTATATTTTTATAACTATTTACTCATTTCTCTTAGATTATCATATTTATTGGCATATAGTTGGGCAAAACTACTCTTAATTATTGCTCTAATTTCTGCTTCATTGGGAGAAAGTGCATCTTTTTCATTTTTGACACCTACAATAAACTAAACAAACACTAAAAATATATTTTACTCTCAGTTTTATTAATCTGCTCTTTTAGTTTCAGAATTTCAAATTTTATATTCATCATAATGATGAATGCTGGAGGAGATTTGGGAAAAATGGAACAGATTCTTTGTTGGTAAATCTGTGCACTGATTCAACCATTCTGGAGAACAATTTGGAACCATGTTCAAAAGGCTATCAAATTCTGCATATCCTTTGATCCAGCAGTGTTTCTCCTGGGCTTATATTCCAAAGACATCATAAAAGAGGGAAAAGAACCCACATGTACAAAAATATTTTTGGCAGCCCTTTTTATAGTGGCAAGAAATTGGAAACTCACTAAATGCCCATCTGTTGGAGAATGGCTGAATAAGTTATGCTATATGAATGTTATAGAATATTATTATAGTATAAGAAACAATAAATAGGATGATTTCAGAGAAGCCTGGAGAGACTAATATGATTTGATATAAAGTGAAGTTAGCAAAACCAAGAGATCATTATGTACAGCAACAATAAGGTTATAAAATGATCAATTCTGATGGGCGATGCTCTTCTCCACAATTCAATGATTCAGGCCAGTTCCAATGATCTTATGATGAAGAGAGACTTTGCACCCAGAGGAGGACTGTGGAAATTGAGTAGACCACGACATAGTATTTTCACTTTTTTGTTATTGTTTGCTCACATTTGTTTCCTTTCTTAATTTTTTTTCTTTTTGATCTAATTTCTTGTATAGCACAATAATTGTGGAAATATGTGTAGAAGAATTGCACATATTTAGCATATATTGAATTACTTGCCATCTAGGGGATTGATTGGAGGGGAAGAAAGAGAAATTTTGGAACACAAGGTTTTGCAAAGGTGAATGTTTAAAATTCTCCATGCACATAGTTTGAAAATAAAAAGCTTTAATAAAAAAATAGAAATGAGTTAAAAAAGCAAAAAGAGCCCTTACCATAGATAGCTATTATAGACACAGTGAGAATAGAACTCAAAACCTGAAAACACTAAAAGCAAAAGATATCCTGATGAAGCCTCAAAAGATGATATGAATTGCTCTCCAATCCAAAAGGCTGTCTTAGAAGAATTCAAAAAGGATCTTAAAAGAGAGAAGAAAAATGGAGGAAGGAAATGAGAGCTTTGAATAAAGAAACACAGAAATTGTCAGAAGAAAACCACTCCTTAAAAATAGATTTGGTGAGAAGGGGTGAAGCCAAGATGGCGGAGTGAAAACGTGACTCTGCTTCCTCCTCCAATCTTCTTTCAAATCAACAATAAAATAAGCCTCTGAACTGACCTTCAAGTCATTGAATTCAGAAATACTTGGATACTGCTTGCTAATATCTCTGAAGAACTTCACATCAGGTTTGTCTAACTTGGACAGAGGGATAAAGAATGGTGCAGGCCAGAAGTGAGAGTGGGACTCAGCTCATTGTGGCAAAAACGCCAAACTCCAAACACCTGGAGTTTATCTGAGGCACTCGGGACACTCTGCCTGGATTGGGGGCAGGTGTTCTGGCAGACTTGCTTTGTTTAAGGAGTAATTCCGGCTTAGTCCTAGCCCCCACCAGCCCAACACCTTAAATTAATTCGCCAAATTACCCCAGGGCAAAGAGCTTTAGCCGAGGTTTTTTCCAAACCTTAAAGAGATACACACACTCTCTAAAAAAAATGAAGAAGCAAAAGAGAGCTCTCACCATAGACAGCTTTTATCGAGACAGAGAAGGGCTGACCCCAGATCCCGAGGTTCCTTTAGACAAAACTTCATAGGATGTTATTAAGGACCATCACTGGTCCCCTTTTCAAAAGGCCTTTCTGGAAGATTGCATACAGAATCTCAAAAGAGAGCTGGAGGATAAATGGGAAAATAAACTGAAGTCAGTGCAAGAAGCCCTCCAAAAGAGATATGATAAAGACACCAATTTATTGAAAGATAAAATTAGTGAAGGGGAAAAAGAGGGCAATGAACAAATTGGCGAGTTACAAAAGGAGATTAAAAGGTAACTTAAGAAAACAATACTTTAAAAATAAAAATTGAACAAATGCAAGTGAATGACTCAATAAGACTTCAAGAATCAGTCAAACAAAAACAAAAAAATGAAAAATTAGAAGAAAATATGAAATATCTCCTAGGAAAAACAACTGACTTGGAAAATAGATCTAGGAGAGACAATCTAAGGATTATTGGACTTCCTGAAAGTCATGATGAAAAAAAGAATCTAAACACTATCTTCCAGGAAATCCTCAAAGAAAACTGCCCTGAGATTGTAGAATCAGAAGGCAAAATCACCATTGAAAGAATTCACCGATCACCTCCTGAAAGAGACCCCAAAATTAAAACCCCAAGGAATATCGTGGCTAAATTTCAGGACTATAGCATGAAGGAAAAGATTCTGCTAGCAGCTAGAAAGAAACAATTCAAATACCTAGGATCAACAATTAGAATCACACACTATCTGTCAGCCTCCACATTGAAGGATCGAAGGGCCTGGAACCAGATATTCTGAAGGGCAAAGGAACTTGGATTACAGCCAAGAATAACCTATCCAGGTAGAATGAGCATTATCCTCCAGGGAAGAAGATGGTCATTCAATGATATAGGTGAATTTCACCTATTTCTAATGAAAAGACCAGAACTGAACAAAAAATTCGACATCTAAACACAGAACTCAAGAGATGCATAAAAAGGTAAAAATGAAAGGACTCCTGAGAACTTTATTTTTACTAGGGGGATACTTAAAGTTTGGGAGTATAATTAACTAGATATTACTTTGATAATATGAAAAAGGGAACTAGAGGGGGAAAGGTTGTCATACTGGGGAAAAGAGGGAAAAAGTGGTAAAATAAGATCTAAAAAAAAAGGAGGTAAAAACAAGGTAAAATCTCTTGAAGAGGCAAAGAAAACCTAATATAATTGAGAGAAATAGGGGAGGGAGATGAGCATTGTGTAAATCTTACTCTCATCAGGTTGGGCTCTAAAAGTGTATATCAGACACTTGATTTCACATAGAAACTTGTCTGTTGCTAGAGGGAAGTGGGAGGGAAAGGAGGAAAAGAAAGGGATAAACTAATAGAAGGGAAAATAGAAGAATCAGGGGAAAGGAGTAAAAACAGGGGGGAGGGGATCTAAAAGGTGGAGTATTGTTTGGGGGAGGGGGTCATCAAAAGCAAAGTACTGAGGAGGGGGGAAGGGAGAAAGGGGAAAGGAAAGGGGAAAACATAACTTGGGTAAATAAGATGGCAGGAAATAAAGAATTAGTTATTCTAACTGTGAATGTGAATGGGATGAACTCTCCCATAAAGCGGAAGCGGATATCAGACTGGATTAAAAACCAGAACCCCACAATATTTTGTCTACAAGAAACACATCTAAAACATAGTGACACATATAGGATGAAGGTAAAAGGCTTGAGCAGAAAATATTATGCTTCAGGTAAACACAAAAAAGCAGGGGTAGCAATCCTTATCTCAGATCAAGTAAAAGCCAAGATAGATCTAATCAAAAGAGATAAGGAAGGAAACTATATTTTATTAAAGGGTACCATAGATAATGTAGCAATATCAATACTAAATATATACACACCAAGTGCAATAGCATCCAGATTCCTGGGGGAGAAATTAAGAGAGATGCAAGAAGAAATAGACAGCCAAACTATAATAGTGGAGGATCTCAACCTTGCTCTCTCTGAATTAGATAAATCAAACCACAAAATACACAAGAAAGAAACTAGGGAGATAAACCAATTGTTAGAAAAGTTAGGTATGATAGATCTATGGAGAAAGTTGAATGGAGACAGTAGGGAGTTTACTTTTTTCTCAGCAGTCCATGGAACCTATACAAAAATTGACCATGTGTTAGGCCATAAAAACCTCAAAATCAAATGCAGAAAGGCAGAAATAGTAAATGCATCTTTTTCAGATCATGATGCAATAAAATCACATGCAATATAAGGCCAGGAGAAAATAAACCAAAAGTTTATTGGAAATTAGATAATCTAATCCTGAAGAATGAATGGGTGAAAGAGCAAATCATAGACACAATCAATAATTTCATCCAGGAGAATGACAATAAGGAGACAACATACCAAAATTTGTGGGATATGGCTAAAGCGGTTATAAGGGGCAATTTTATATCTCTAGATGCTTACTTGCATAAAATAAAGAAAAGATCGACGAATTGGGCTTATTATTAAAAAAAAACTAGAAAAAGAACAAATTTAAAACCCTCAATTAAATACCAAATTGGAAATTCTAAAAATAAAAGGAGAAATTAATAAAATTGAAAATAAGAAAACTATTGAATTAATAAATAAAACTGAGTTGGTTCTACGAAAAAACCAACAAAATAGGTAAGCCTTTAGTTGATTTGATAAGAAAAAGGAAAGAGGAAAATCAAATTGTTAGTCTCAGGAATGATAAGGGAGAACTTTCCTCCAATGAAGAGGAAATTAGAACAATAATTAGGAGTTACTTTGCCCAACTTTATGCCAGTAAGTTTGATAATCTAAATGAAATGGAGGAATATCTAAAAAAAATATAGATTGCCCAGGTTAACAGAAGAGGATATAAATTATTTAAATAGCCCCATATTAGAAAAAGAAATAGAACAAACTATTAACTAACTCCCTAAGAAAAAATCTCCAGGGCCAAATGGATTTACATGTGAATTCTACCAAACATTCAAAGAACAATTAATTCCAATACTATACAAACTATTTGAGAAAATAGGGACAGAAGATATACTGCCAAATTCCTTCTATGAGACCGATATGGTGCTGATAGCTAAACCAGGTAGGGTGAAAACAGAGAAAGAAAACTATAGACCAATTTCCCTAATGAATATTGATGCAAAAATTTTAAATAAGATATTAGCAATGAGATTGCAGAAAGTCATCCCCAGGATAGTACACTATGACCAAGTAGGATTTATACCAGGGATGCAGGGCTGGTTCAATATTAGGAAAACTATCAGCATAATTAATTATATTAATAACCAAACTAACAAAAACCATATGATTATCTCAATAGATGCAGAAAAAGCCTTTGATAAAATCCAACACCCTTTCCTATTAAAAACACTAGAGAGTATAGGAATAAATGGGCTTTTCCTTAAAATGATCAGTAGCATCTATTTAAAACCATCAGCAAGCATCATATGTAATGGAGACAAACTAAAACCATTCCCAATAAGATCAGGAGTGAAACAAGGCTGCCCACTGTCACCATTCCTATTTAATATTGTATTAGAAATGTTAGCTTTAGCAATGAGAGAAGAAAAAGAGACAAAAGGAATCAGAGTAGGTAATGAAGAAACCAAATTATCACTCTTTGCAGATGACATGATGGTATACTTAGAGAACCCTAGAGACTCAACTAAAAAACTACTAGAAACAATTCACAACTTTAGCAAAGTTGCAGGATTCAAAATTAATCCACATAAATCATCAGCATTTTTATATATTACCAACAAAGTTCAGCAGCAAGAGATATAAAAAGAAATTCCATTCCAAATAGCAGATGATAGGATAAAACATTTGGGAATATATCTGCCAAGGAAAAGTCAGAAACTATATGAACTAAACTACAAAACACTTTCCACACAAATAAAATCAGACCTAATCAATTGGAAAAACATTAAGTGCTCATGGGTAGGCAGAGTGAACATAATAAAAATGACAAGACTACCCAAACTAATCTACTTATTTAGTGCCATACCGATCAAACTCCCAAGAAATTATTTTACAGATCTAGAAAAAATAGTAGCAAAGTTCATTTGCAAGAACAAAAGGTCAAGGATTTCAAGGGGATTAATGAAAAAAAAGGCAGATGAAGGTGGCCTTGCTGTACCAGATCTAGAACTATATTATAAAGCAGCAGTCATCAAAACCGTTTGGTACTGGCTAAGGAATAGAGCAGTCAATCAGTGGCACAGGATAGGTTATCAGGACAATCTAGGCAATAACCTTAACAATTTAGTGTTTCATAAACCCAAAGACCCCAGCTTTTGGGATAAATACTCACTATTCAGCAAAAACTGCTGGGAAAATTGGAAACTAGTGTGGAAGAAATTAGAGCTTGACCCATACCTAACACCACATACCAAGATAAGATCTAAATGGGTTCATGATCTAGATATAAAGAGTGATTTTGTAAACAAGTTAGAGGAACGTAATATAGTTTACCTCTCAGACCTGTGGAGATGGAATAAATTTATGTCCAAAGAAGTTCTGGAACTCCTAATTGAACACCAGATGGATAATTTTGATTATATTAAGTTAAAAAGTTTCTGTACAAATAAAACTAATGCAGACAAGATTAGGAGGGAAGCATCAAATTGGGAAATCAGCTTTACATTTAATGGTTCTGATAAAGGCCTCATTTCTAAAATATATAGAGAATTGTCTCAATTGTCTCATATATATAAGAATTCAAGCCACTCCTCAATAGATAAGTGGTCAAGGGATATGAGCAGACAATTTTCAGATGATGAAATTAAAACCATCTCTAGTCATATGAAAAGTTTCTCCAAATTACTATTGATCAGAGAAATGCAAATTAAGACAACCCTGAGTTTCCACTACATACCTGTCAGATTGGCTAAAATGACAGGAAAAGATAACGATGAATTTTGGAGGGGATGGGGGAAAACTGGGACACTAATACATTGTTGGTGGAACTGTGAATGGATCCAACCATTCTGGAGAGCAATTTGGAGCTATGCTCAAAAAGCTATCAAACTGTGCATACCCTTTGACCCAGCAGTGTTTCTACTGGGCCTATATCCCAAAGAGATCTTAGAACAGGGACAGGGACCCACATGTGCAAGAATGTTTGTGGCAGCCCTTTTTGTAGTGGCTAGAAACTGGAAACTGAAGGGATGCCCATCAATTGGAGAGTGGCTGAATAAATTATGGTATATCAATGTTATGGAATATTATTGCTCTGTAAGAAACGACCAGCAGGACGATTTCAGAGAGGCCTGGAGAGATTTGCATGAACTGATGCTGAGTGAAACGAGCAGAACCAGGTGAACATCATACACAGCAACAACAGTATTACATGATGATCAATTCTGATGGACATGGCTCTCTGCAACAAAGAATTGTCTCAAACCAGTTCCAATTGTTCACTGAAGAAAACCATATGCACCCAGAGAGAGGGATATGAAATATGGACCACAATGTAATATTTTCATGATCTCTATTGATATTTGCTTGCATTGTGTTGCATTTCTCTGATTTTCTTTTTTTCTTGTAGATAGGATTTTTCTTGCATAACTTGTCAAGTATTTCAACATTATTAACATGTAGTGGACTTCCTGCCATCTAGGGGAGGGGAGGGGACTGGGGGTAAAATTTGTAATGGAAAGCTTTGTAAAGATCAATGTTGGGGAACTACCCATACATATGTTATACAAATAAAAAGCTTTAATAAAAAACACAGATTTGGTGAAATGGAAAAAGAAAATAATTCCTTAAAATTAGATTTTGTGAAATGGAAAAAGAAAACAATTACTTGAATAACAGAAATGGTGAAATGGAACCAGACTAACTCCCTAAAAATAAAATTGGTAAAATGGAAAAACAATTGCAATGAACAAACGATACATTTAAAAGTTAAATGGGCCAAATGCAAAAGGAGGGGAAAATGTTAACTGAAGAAAATAATTCACTAAAATTAGAATTGAGCAAATGAAATTGAATGACTGAATGAGACATCAATAATCAATCAGACAAAACAAAACAAAAATGAACAAGTAGAAGAAAATGTAAAATACTTCATTGGAAAAAACAACTGACCTGGAATATAGAGGTAGGAGAGATAAACTAAGAATTATTGAATTACTTGAAAACCACGATGAATAAAAAGAATCTGGATAATATGTTTCAAGAAATCATCAAGGAAAACTGTTTTGATGTCCTAGAACCAGAGGGTTTTTACCCTAATATCCTGGAACCAGACCTTTGGAGAAAATTGAATGGGAACAGAAATTTTCTCAATGATACATAGTACCTACACAAAAATTGACCAGGCATATTTTAGTGCCTAAAAACCTCAAAATCAAATGAATAAAGGCAGAAATAGTAAATGCATCCTTTTCCGATCATGATGCAATAAAATATGTAATAAAAGGCCAGGGAACAATAGACCAAAAATTAATTGGAAAGTTAATAACATAATCCTAAAGAATGAGTGGGTGAAACAACAAATTATAGACACAGTTGATAATTTCATTCAAGAGATGGAAAATAATGAGAAAATACACCAAAATTTATAGGATTTAACCAAAGTCATTCTTAGGAGATATTTTATATCTTTAGATGTTTAGCTGAATAAAAAAGGGGAAAAGATCAATGAATTAAAAAGATATTATCCCTAATATTCAACTCACACCTGTGTGCTAGGTTTATATATACTTCTTGTAACTGCCCTAATAATGAGAAAGCTCTGAGTTACAAGTATCATTCTTCCACGTAGTAATATAAACAGATGCACTTTTACTAAATCCCTTATTATTTCATTTTCCTGATTATCTCCTTATGCTTCTCCACAGTCCAGTATTTGAAAATCAGATTTTTATTCAACTCTTGTCTTTTTATCAGAAATGCTTGAAAATTCTCTATTTCATTGAATGACCACCTTTTTCTTTGAAAAATTTCTCTGAAAAAAATGATAGTTTTCTAGGTATATGATTCTTGGATGTATTCCTATCTCCATTACATTCCAGAATATTATATTCTAATCCCTTCAGTTCTTTAATATAGAAACTGCTAAATCTTATGTTATCCTAAACTTGAGTTTTTTCCCTTTTCTGGATGTCTGTGATATTTTCTCTTTGGCTTGGGCATTCTGGAATTTAGCTATAATATTCCTGGGAGTTTTCATTTGGGGATCTCTTTCAGGAAATGATTAGTGGATTCTTGCAATTTTTATTTTATTCTCTGATTCTAGAATATCAGTACAGTTTTCCTTTATAATTTCTTAAAAGAGGATGTACAGGCTCTTTTCCTGATCAAGACTTTGATGGTAGACCAATAATTTAAAAATGATCTCTCCTAAATTTATTTCTCAGGTCAGTTGTTTTTCTAAAGACATATTTCACATTCTTTTCATTTTTTGTGGTTTTTGCTTTATTGTATCTTGGTTTCTCATAAAGTCATTAGCTTCTATTTGCTCTATTCTAATTTTTAAGGATTTCCCTCAGTGAGCTTTTGAACAGCCTTTCTCAATTGGCCACTTTTGCTTTTTAGGGCATTCTTCTCCTCAATACCTTTTTGTATTTACTTCTGTATCTCTTTCCATTCTTTTCATAAATTTTCCTCTCTCTTTCGCTTGATTTTCAAAATCCCTTTTGAATTCTTCCACGGCCTGAGCCTGATTCTTATTTTTCTTGGAAGCTTTAGATGTAAAAACTTTGACTTTGTTATCATCTTCTAAGTAGGTGTTTTGATCTGCCTTGTTATCATTGTAACTTCCTATGGTCAAAAACTTTTTTCTGTTGCCTGCTAAATTTCCTACACTATTACTTGGCTTTTAACTCTTTGTTAAAGAAAGGCTCTGTTTTCAGAGTGGAGGGTGTGCTGCCCCAAGCTTCAGGGGTTTTGTGCAGCTGTTTTCAGAAATCCTTCTAGGACCTTACCACAAGCACTCTTTTCTGTCCTGGAGCTATTGGAAGTGTTCCTACCCCATTGTACCTGTAAGGTCTCATGTGCTAAAGCAAAAGAATTCTGCTTTGCTGGTCCTGAGGCTGGAGCTGGGCTCCTACCCTTTTTCCACAGACCATTTCTACTGAGCTTCTAAGTTGTCTTCAGCTAGAAAATATTATACTCCATCTTTTGGGGGTGTTCTGATGCTGTAAAATTTGTTTAGAGTAATTATTTAAAGGAATTTGGAGTGGTTTGGGATAGAGATTGGACAAGTTCCTGTCTTTGTGCTGCCATCTTAGCTCTGTTTCCCTCCTCTAATTCTTTCAATGCAAAGTTCTTCCTGAGATAATTATTTGCATATGATCCTGGAGATTTTCATCACCTATTTCTTTGTACAATAACAAGTATGGGGCATGATGACTATGGAAAATCACTGCCCTTAGATTTGACCTTTTTTCTGCCTAATTTAGAGTTTCAGAGCTTCTGAATATAAAGAAATGATCCTGAGTGGCTAGAGTGAAGGATTAATTGATAATAAGTATGAGGTCTAAAGCTTATTTTAAGGAATTCCCAATGGCTATTGATGGAATAAGAGTTCTCTGTAACTTTTTGAGAGTTTTATGTTTGAGAGTACTGTACATATTGAAGCTAATAAAGCACGAGTTCTTTACTTGGAATCTGTGAACTTAAAATAAATATATATATGCAATCTAGTTGGTCTCATTCATAATCCCATTTTATACATTAAAAACAAATCTTTCATAGACAAATCTGTCATAGAATTTCACTTTACCACTTAGTATCCCTATCCATTTCACTTTCATAATACAATTTCAACCTACTCATGAATAAAAGTCAAATATTATTGAATAAAAATCAGTCTTTTTGCAGTTAACACTAAAATTATTTTCAATTTTTCTCTCCAAGTTTTGAAAGCCATTGAATATCTTAACTATTCTTGTCTCTCTGTCTTTTTTTTAAACCATTTCTTTACCCCAATCAGCTCTAAAGAAAATGCTGGAAGTGAAATGATGATAATCAATGGAGATATTGTGTTTAGGTAAAGAATTCTATCAACTTTTTTTTTTTTTTTACCATTACATGCATTCTCCCATGTTGTTCTGTTTTTCTGACTTAGTCCCAAGACATTTATTTACTTACTCAGTGTTGAGATATGGCCAAAGTTACAGCCTTTTCTGAGGAAAGTCTCAAAAGGAGGTTAGATGTGCTGTTCTATAGCATTTATCTTTACAGGTTTTATATGGGAATCTCTGATAGGTAGAAAGAAAAGATATCTCAAAGAGTAAAATCTTTTGTGGAAATATCATAAATAGGAATTGGAGAAGAATACTACTCTTTAGACATTTTGAATTGGTGTATATGTACTATATTTTTCAATACACCAAAATCACAGCCTATACTCTGACAATCTATAAAGATGAAGAAAATTAAAAATATATATATTTCTAATGATTATAATTACCTATACTAGATCCTTGGGGAGGCTGTGTAGATCTCTGAAATTTTAAAAAACGAGGCTTAGAAACCACTGGCAGAGGTGATAACAGAAAAGTTTTTTTTCCCCTAATAGAATATAAGCCTTTTAAAGGTAGGGACATTTTCATATTAGTCATTGTATTTCCAGAATTTAACAAGTGACAGGCCAAAGTAGGCACTTTCACTATTGTTGTAGTTTGATTAATTCATTGATTGACAAAACATATTTGTGAAGAAAAAAATAAAGTGATATTCTAAGTAAAATAATAGTGTACATTTATTGAATCAAATAGTATTTTTAAAAAGGTAAGATACTTCCTAAGGTTTTATTCAACAGAAATTAAAAAATATGCCTACTATATATGGGGAGAGGGGAAAATTTTTTGGAAATGAGGATATAAGATGGAACATAAGATGGTAGTTACCCTCATGGAATTTATAATCCGGAAGGAAAGATATGATATGTACAGAAATATTTCTGATAGGATACAAGTTGGAAGGTTTATAGATATAAGGTTTTATAAGAAAATATAAATATGAAAATGACTAGGGAATCAGAAAGGCTTCACTGGGGCAGTTAGCAGGTGAGGTTGTCCTGAAAGGAAACATTAGATTCCAACAGTTAGAGAAAGGGAAGGAATATACTCCACATTTAATATTTCATATACAAATGTTTAATGGCAAGAGAATATAGAATGTTTAGAGAATAGCTTGGCTAGAATAATAAGTATATGATGGGGAATGATTTGAAAGAAGCCTGAAAATGTAGAATGGATACTGTGGAATACCTCAACAATAAACTTTTCATGATCTCATTGTCTTGACTAAAATACTGCATATTTTGCCATTTTCTTCTCATTTTACAGATGAGAAAACTGAGGAAACAGGGCTAAGTAACTAGTGTCTGAGCCCAGATTTGTATTCAGGAAAATGATTTTGCCTGGCTACTACACAATAGGATATTAAAACTAAAAAAGATTAAGTGACTTGCCCTTTGTCACCCAGATAAGTATCAAATGAATTCAACCTAAAATCTCTCTGGGTGATAAAACCAGAACTTCTTCCTTTATATCCTACTATCAGGTGATAGTGAGAAGAGATCTTGAATCATGTGAATTTAAAATAGATAATATTTGGCAATTAATTGGACGAGGGTAGGGAAAATAGGAAATTAAGAGTGAGGTTTCAAGCCCTGGTAACTAGAAAGATGGTAGCATCATAAAACATAAATGTGAATGATGGGAAAAATAATTTTTAATGGAAAATGAGAGTTTCATTTTAAACATTGAGTTAAGTGTCAGCAGATAGAGTACATACATGTGGGGAGTTCTAGAAGGCAATTAGAAATGGAGAAAGAGAGTTCAGGAAAGTAATTGTGGATTCACAGCTAGATCTGAAGCTCTTTTATTTAGAAACGATAATCAAAGCCTTGAATGTGAGTGAAATTCTCAAGGGAGAAAATGAAAAGAATGAAAACGGGGGGACAAAAATAGAGTTTTTTTGGAAATCACCCAGCTTGAGAGAACAAAAAAAAGGAAGATGAAACATAGAATATGGTATGAGGAAAATAAGGGGAAGGAGAGAAAGAAAGGAGGAAGGTATGATCATTACTGTCAATTGTTGCAGAATGATCAAAGAGGAAAAGGACTAATATCAATAGTTCCTAGTGAGCAAATGTTTTGTAAGGTACCATGTTAGGCATTGTGATAGATACTAAAGGTTATAATATCAAATCCCTTGTCTTCCACGGGTTTACAAATGTAATTGGGAACATAAATCAGAATAAATGAAAAGTGCTTTTATTATAATCCCAGAAGGTCCCATGAGATATTACATTTTACTTGTCATTGTATAAGTGTAGGAAAAACTAAAGAGAATAAATAATCTTCTAATAGAGAATGAATTTAGGTTAATAAATATTAAGGTGAAAAGACAGAAAAGAGGAAATCAATTTCTACAGAAGAGAATTTTTTATAAAGCTGAGCAAGCAGAGCTGAAATCAAATTTCATGCACTTAAAAATAAATAAATAAAAGACTGAGGGGATGAGAGAAGGAAATAGAATAAATGTAGTGAAAGAAAATTATGTGAGAGACAATCTTCACCAAATGTTGAGTAGCAGAGAATAATTACGTGACTTATCCTATTGAATCACTAGAGGGCAACATATACTATTCCTTAAACACCTAAGTATCTCAGTGACATCTTTATGGACAAGTAGCATTGAAAGCAGAGCCCAAACTGAAGGAGAAATTGAATACTACACCCCCAAACTACCTGAATGTCTGAGCAATTTATGTTGCTTAGGTTTTTTTTAAATCAGTCAAACCATTTGTTGTACATGTTATAAAGGAAATTGTGAATGACTACATCTTGGGCTTGTTCACCTGATTTTATAATAGCATATAATTCAACCAAAGTTTCCCATAAACAGATTATACCTGAAAACTTCTGTTGATTTTAGAATTGATAACTCTGAAATGAAGTCACCAAGACTGTGCATCATTCATGAGACAAAACTTGTGTTTTCTCTGCATTGTTTAAAAACATAACTAAATCATAATCTCAACTATATTCCAACTGTACCTTTAAGTCTTCTATAGAATCTGACTCTGGAATAGTGATAACTTTTCTTTACTCTCTCTTCATATGGGGGAAATAGGGCCTTCTGCTCATTTCATATTGGTAAACATGTTGGGAATGGGAAAAATACTTTTGTATTTGAGATAATCTTTTCTATTTAATTTTATCTTGTTTTTAGCATTCAGTTCCTTCCTTAGGATATTCTGAGATCTGGACATATAGGCTTGTTTCTGTGGGTCATTTCTCCTAATCTTTTGTGACTGATAAATGCCCTAGAATATATAACTGAATTGGAAATTAACACCAAAGACAAGATTTTTTTTCTTATTGCATATTTGATGAGAACTGATTTCCTTATAGAGATGGAGCTAATCAAGACTTTTAAAAAATGTGTATTAATGCAAAAATCATTTTAACTGATAATATCACACAAGATATACTCATAAGAAGATATAAAACTATTTTTATCATTATTGAATTAGTTTTTTTTTGCTCTTGGTAAAAATATCAAAAGAGAATAATTATGGGAAAACAGGAAGGAGTAAAACAATAATGACTTAGGCAAATGAATTATTGAATGAATTAATAGATAGATGGGTGAATAATTAGCATTTTAAAGTTGTTACTATATGAAAAGCACTGGAAGTAAAAATACAAAAGAGAGTTTCTGGCCTCAAGGAGATTACATTCTAAGAGGGGGAAAATAGCACATATTTAGGAGTAGGACTAGAGAAGGGAATTTTAGTTCGAAAAATCACAGAAAAGTGAATCAAATCTTAAGGGAGTTGATTGGCAAGATTTTTTCTGATGCAGTGCCAGTATGGACTTGATTATAATTCCAGAGGAAGAGATAGAAAGTGGCTGGAGGTGGAAAAGATAACAGATGGCTAGAATGAATACGGAACACATTTGGGGCTGAATAGCTATTTTATGACCTCTAGATTTGAGAATCTTTGCTCACATACTCATCAGTCAGGATATTACAAACCCTCTTAAAGAAGTGGTTTTTAAGCAGTTATTTCACCTGTAGTATAAACTTGGATGGTCTCATGATCCAAAAGCTTCAGAGGTAATACATATGCCAAGATATTAAAATGTACTATTTTCATCTGAGAAAATGGCAAGTAATGATTTTTTATAATTTTAAAATCATATTCTATTTTTCTTTGAATATTGGCAAATATCTGCTTTTTAGATGTATAAGTAATCATTGGAAGAAACTGAACATAACGATTTCTATCTCATACCATATAAGAATACAAGCCATATCCTCATTTGAGTCTTTTTCCCCCCTGATAATTGGAGCAGTGGAGCTTTTCAAAGAAAGCATATAGCCTTGTCAATATACAGCAAGAAGAGATATTATAGGTCTTCCAGTACAAACCTGATCATTTTATAGAGGAAAAGTTCCAGAGGAATTGGGCTTTTCTAAAGGTTACAGAAGAAATAAGTGGCAAACACAGTATTTATAGGCAAGGTCTTTGAGTATAGACCCTTTTCTAACACATAACTGTTATTATGGAATAAAAATTATGTTAAAATTCACTTATTCATTAAAATATTTTTAAAATTAACAGTAAATTGTTAAAAATCTTACTCTGTGGAAGTCACTGAGGATAGAAGAACTAAAAGTTAAATGAGAAAAAAAGTTCCTCTAGTTGCTAAATGATAGAAATATTTGGACTCATTATCCTCATGTCTCCTTTGAAATGTCACTGTTAAATAGTATTTCTAGGAGAATAAGCCATATCTTCCTTTTGGGGATGTGAGGAGTGTCATTTGCACTTTGTCAGCTGGGTGTTAGCAATGTTTCTTTTAAGACAGAATTAAATAATTGAAGAAATATTAATTGTTCATGGGAAAGTTGAGCAAATATAACAAAAATAATACTACTACCTAAATTAATTTTTTACTTATTCACAATACCAATCACAGTACCAAAACATTATTTTAGAGAACTAGAAAAGTAAGTAAGAGCAAAATGCTTCTGGAGGAGTACCTGTCCACAAATCTAAGAGGTAAATAATGGAAAAAAGTGGGAAAGAAGGAGATTTAATGGTACCATATCACAAAGTATATTACAAGGCAGTAATCACCAAAATAATTAGGTATTAGTTAAGACATAGAAAGAAAAATCATTGGCACATATTAGGTAAAAAAGATAGAAAAGTAAATAAACACAGTAGCCTAGGGTTTGATAAATCCAAAGACCCTGGCAATTAAAAGCAAAATCTCAATTTTTATTAAAAACTGCTGGGAAAGCCAGAAAGTGATCTGGCAGAGACTAGGTAAAAGTTAGTGTCTCATACTATAAGCCAAGATTTCCAAATGGAAATATTACTTAAATCTCATGGAGGATACCTTTAATAAATTAGAAAGGGAAGGAAAAATATGTTCCAGATTTTAAAAAGAGGATCACAGAAAACAAAGTGGATAGTGATGATACATGAAATGTAAAAAAAAGTATGAATAAAAGCAATGCTGATAAAATTAGAAAATAGATAAATGAAACATCCATAGCAAGTTTCTCTGATATTACTCTAATTCCCAATATATATAAAGAACAGATTTATTTTTATTAAATTTATTATTTTTTAATTTATTAAAATTTATTTATTATTTTTATTTATTAATTTTTATTAACTAAATTTATTAAATTTATTTATTAATGTATTTAAATTTATTAATTTTATTTTAATTTATTAAAAAAATTATTAAAAAAATAAAAGCCATTCCCCATTTGAAAAATAATTGAAAGTAGGAACATGTATTTTTTTCCCCTGAGGCAATTGGGGTTAAGTGACTTGCTCAGGGTCACACAGCTAGGAAGTGTTAAGTGTCTTAAGGCCAAATTTGAACTAAGGCCTTCTTGACTTCAGGGCTGGTGCTCTATCCACTGCGCCACCTAGCAGCCCCAGAACACTTATCTTCCTAAAGAAGAAATTCATTTTATTGTTAGGCATGTGGGAAAAAAATGCTTCTAATCACTGATTATTAGGAAAATATAAAATAAAGCAATTTCAAAGTTTTCCTCAGAATTTCAAATTTCTATTTGAATTTTCTTAGAATTTTTAAATAGCAATTTCAAATTCCTATTTGAAAACAGGAACATTTTTAATCCTTATTATTGGTACAATAACAGGTTCAATCATTCTGGAAAGCAGATGTGTAA
The DNA here is from genome assembly GCA_023553655.1 of Myrmecobius fasciatus. Taxonomy (NCBI): domain Eukaryota; kingdom Metazoa; phylum Chordata; class Mammalia; order Dasyuromorphia; family Myrmecobiidae; genus Myrmecobius; species Myrmecobius fasciatus. The sequence goes on along the minus strand of JAJPUD010005687.1, from coordinate 58,596 downwards.
CTATAAACTCAAATTATGCATATTCAAATTATTATGCATATACTTATTTGCCTATTATATTATTCTTTCTTTTTTCCCCCCAGACTATGTAAACTTCTCTGGAGCAAAGTATTTTGTCATTTTTTTTCTTTATTTCCCTAGAGTCAATCCCTGAGCATTGCCCACCAAAGGAACTTTGGAATTGCTTGTTGAATTACAATAATAACACCTAACATTTGTATAGCATTATTTGTTCCCACACAATAATTAGGGAAATTTGTTAAATAATAGGGTATCTAGGTGGCACAGTGGACAGAGTACTGGCTTTGGTGGCAGAAGGACCTGAGTTCAAATTTGACCTTAATCTCAGGCACTTGAAACTCACTATTATTGTGACCTGGGACAACCTTGATTCTGTATTAAAAATAAATAAAGAAAGAATAGCCAAACAACAAAAGGCAAATAAACAAACAAATAAATAATTGGCTTGTCTGAGTCAGAGAGTAGTTAAGTTCTGATTCAGGATTCAAACTTCATTTTATTGATTCTGAATCTAAGACTACTTCACCTATACTAAGCCACTTATCAAGTCAAGAAGTACTCTAAGGGGATGTCAAAATAACTTAATGATTTAGGGAATTCAGTTAAACATTTGAATCCAATCAATACATTGAAATCAAAACAATTGAATTCAACAGAAAGATCAAGTCATTTCCCCTATGCCAACATGATAGAGAAGAATTAATACCTTTTTTGATTCTATGTATCTTACATGCAATTCTTCACTTTAATTTCTTCATCTGAAATAAAAAATAGATAAATGGAACAGAGAGACTTTTTTATAAGTTTTTAAACTCTCTTTTAGCTATTTATATATGAACTTGAGGTTATTCAATAGAGATGGTGAGAAAAAAGGATATTAATCCTTAGTTTTGAAAGAATATATTTTGATAATAAATTACTTGTCAGTATGACAGTGATTGAGATGCAATAATTAATAATTTTTTTCTAATTAACTGGTTACTAACCCATTTATGTAAAAACATTTTTCCCCGAAACCCAACTTTGTGAAAATAAAATACCTGCTAAGAAATAAGACAAAAAATGGACCTTACTAGGACTTTTAGCTTTTCAAATATCTATTGAGTCTTATTAGGTCTTATTAGAAGTCAAATAATAGGTACTCTCTGAATCAGACTTCAAATAACTGCGTCAAAATAATGTTAAATATTCTTTTTTAGAAATGTAAGGTATTTTTTTTTTACTTTCTATTTTCAAAATATGTGCAAATTAGTTTCCAACATTCACCCTGGCAAAACCTTGTATTCCTATTTTTCCCTCCCTCCCATCTATTCCCGTAGATGGCAAGCAAACCAATATATGTTAAATATATGCAAACATATATATTTCCACAATTATTATGCTGCACAAGAAAAATCAGATTAAAAAATGAGAAATAAAACAAACAGCAAGCAAACAACAAAAAGTGAAAATACTATGTTGTGATCCAGACTCAGTTCCCACAGTCTTTTCTCTGGGTGCTGATAATTCTCTCTATCATATGACCATTGGAATTGGCCTGAATCATCTCATTGTTGAAAAAAAAACACATCCATCAAAATTGTTCATCATATAATTTTGCTGTTGCCATGTACGATGTTCTGGTTCTACTCAATTTAATTTGCATCAGTTCATATCTTTCTGAAATAATCCTGCTGATCATTAATTATAGTAGAGTAATATTTAATTTTTAATATTTTTTGCTGAGGCAATTGGTGTTAAGTGACTTGCCTAGGGTCACACAACTAAGATGTATAGAACAATAATATTTGATAATATTCACATACCATAACTAATTCAGCCATTCCTCAACTGATGGGCATCTAGTTCCTTGCCACTATAAAAAGGACTGCTACAAATAGTTTTGGACATGTGGGTAATTTTCCCTTTTTTATGCTCTCTTTGCGATCCAGACCCAATACAGACTTCTGAATCAAAGGTATGCACAATTTGATAGTTTTTTGGGTATTACGTGTTGGTCAATGCCTAGTTTTTGTCAATAAGTGAGTTCTTACTCCAGAACCTAGGGGCTTTGGATTTATCAAATATTAGATTACCATAGTGATTGACTATTGGTCTTGTGAAACTAACCTATTCCATTGATTAACTACTCTATTTCTTAGCCAGTTGCAAATGGTTTGATGACTGCTGCTTTATAATATACTTTTTGATATAATACAGTTAGGCCACCTTCATTTGCATTTTTTTCATTACATCCCTTAAAATTGGTGATCTTTTGTTCTTCCAGATGAACTTAGTTATTATTTTTTCTAGCTCTGTAAAATATTTTTTGGCAGTCTGATTGCTGTGGCACTGAATAAGTAGGTTAATTTAGGTAGAATTGTCATTTTCATTATATTAGCTCCCCATCCTTGAGCACCTGATATTCTTCCAATTGTTTAGATCTGACTTTATTTGTGTGGAAAGTGTTTCACAATTGTCTTCATATAGTTCCTCACTTGGTCTTGACAAGTAAGTTTTTAAATATTTTGTTATTCACAGTTATTTCAAATACACTTTCTTTTTGTATTTCTTACTGCTGGATTTTGTTGGTAACATATGGCAATATTGATGATGTATGTGGCTTTAGTTTGTATCCTGCAACTTTGGTAAAGTCGTTAATTGTTTCTAGTAGATTTTTTAGTTGATTCTCTACGATTTTCTAAGTATACCATCATATCATCTTCAAAGACTGCTAAATTTGTTTCCTCATTACCTATTCTAATGTCTTTAATTTCTTTTTCTTCTCTTATTGCTAAAGCTAACATTTCTAATGCAATATTGATAATCTTTTTAAAGCCCACCTATAAATCATTTCTTTTCTAGTCATAAAAGAAAAAAGATTCTAAAATTCTATATGAAGTATACAACTCCAGAAATTATAGAGTCATAGTTTCATAGAACCAGGGCTAGAATGGACCACAGAGACTAGTTGAAACTCCTAATTTTGCCAATGAGAAAATGGAGATATCATACCAGGAGTAAGGGTCAGAGACAGGATCTGGATCTAGATTATCTGTATTCAGAGACAAAAATATTGAATAAAAAAGTAATAGAAAATATAGGAAATCTAAATATGGACAAATTTAAAGGTCATTGATATATAATTGGAATAAGTCTCATAAGACAGCCACTCTGAGAAAGAAATCTCAAACATTAAGTGACTACTAGAACAGAGTCAGGAATGGAATTTAACATTCAAACCCTTGTCTTCTCATCCTCTGACAACAAACCCATTACACTTACCACAGTACTACAGTATTTCTACAACACACATAATTGGCAAAATTTGCTTTTGCTAAACATCTCTTAACATACTGAAATCCCATAGTACTTACTGTTTTCCCTTTCAGAATAAAAAAAATAATAATTTCTAAAGATGTAAATGGGCATTGAAGTGAAAAGGGATTGAGTATCAGGTCGAAGTCTATGCTTTATTTTCCTGACTTCAGATTTGGCCTTATAAAATTGATCTGGAGCTTAAAACTGTTTGCCTCAATTTTCTCATCTGTAAAATGAACTGGAAAAGGAAATGGCAAACCATTGCAGTAGCTTTGACAAAGAAGATCCAAATGGTATCATTAGGAGTTAGATATGACTAAGAATGAATGAATAACAAGTATCTGAAGTAAACAGTATCTGAAAAGGCAAAAATCTTAAGGTGTTGTCAATTTATCTAGACCTAGCAAAAACTAAGGGGAAGATAAAGTATTGAATTTTTTAAAAAAATTAGTATATGAGCATCTTCAAGGAAAAGTTTTTTCTTCAATTCTCCATAATCCAACACAGCATTGTCATGTGATTGGTACTTAAAAATTTATGTTGAGATGTTCAATTGCACTTACTCTGGACAAATGACCTTTGAATCATCAGTACACTACCTTTGTTTCATTTCTATGAATAGATATGATTGCATAAATTTTTTCCAAGTGACGTCTCAAACTTTGATTTGTGTGAAAATTTGTGTACTTCTCTTCTGGAACATGCCCTATCTAGTTTATGAAACCTATTGTCAGTATAACCAGGGTTCCTTGAGGGTTCAAATTTCCATTTATTCTGGGATATTGGTATATTTTGTTGAGTTCAGAAAGTCATTCTTAGTGACATAAAATCTCTTTACCAAAGATTCATTTTCAAGATCAAGTTACATATTCATAAAATAATTAAGTGGGGGGAAATTTATATCATCCAATTATGACAATTTAAATAAACCATATGCTAGATGCAAGTTAGATCAAGAGACTTTATATCATTAATAACGACTTTTCTCTCCTTAGATGTAAAATATAAACAGTAAATCTACATCCTGTTTTTTTAATGATGACTTTTTAAAAGCACTTCATTTCTATTTTTTTCTGCAATATATATCTTGGCTTGGCTGTTATCATTGCCCTTATAATTACTTTTGCCCAGGATTTGTTTATGTTATTTTAAAAAAATGATGCTAGCATTTTAAAGACTTATGAGAGTTTCTGATTCAAAAGGGAAGAGTAGACACTCATTTGACTGGATTTATTTGGTCTGTTCAATGCAGCCTTCTTCATTATTAAAACAAACAGTAAAAATTTATTCAACTTCTACCTCTTGGCATTTTCCTTTTTTCATTCCCGGGCTTTTTTTATTCTTGTTCATTCAAATTGTGGTTAAAATTATGTGGGTTTCCATACAAAATAGAGTTTTAAAATAAAAGCAAGATTTAAAAAAAAAACTCTCACAAAATAAAACCTGATATTCCCTTTGGGTATGTATGGCACCACAAAGCCTCTTTAGTGAAGTAGAAACTTGTCCTTATGCCCAGTTCTGTTGAGAGAATGTGTTTTCTTGAAATAGTATTAGTGCATTTTAAATTGGTTTTGAGTAATATTTCACAGTCATATCTCTTTTTGTATTAAAATATTTATCTTTTCATTTGGAATGAGAATTTGTGATTGAATGTGTATTTTGATGTCTAGAAAGGGTAGATGAAAGTGGAGTTATTAAATGGGAAATTCAAATCTGATAAAACAAGAAATGGGGAGAAATAATGAAAGCAAAAGAGAGGAGTCAAACTATCATTTCAAGTGGGTGATAATGTAAGAGATTTCAATAATATATTTTATTGATATCTTTTGTTTTTACATTGCCTAAAATTTCACTGTAGCCCATTCCTGCCACTTCCCAGGAAACCATTCCATGTAACAAATGGTAAAAAAGAAAAAAGAAACAAGAGAAAAATCAACAAAATAGATCAATTTATTTTACAAATATGGTAATATATGCATTGTTGATTACCAGTGAACTCCTTACCTCTGAAAAGGAGTAAGGGGGAAAATCTTCTCATACGTATATATGTGTGTGTGTGTGTGTGTGTGTGTGTGTATACACATGTGTGTATGTGTATATGTATGCATTTTTTTCCTTTGAGGTCAGAGTAGTTTTGTAGCCTTCTTTTTTATAATCATATTCTATTTTAGAATTTCAATTTCACTATGAGGATTTGATTCCTAAAACTCTTTCTCTTATCCCAATCTCCCTCCCAAGTCTATTCTGGAATTTTCAGCTATCTACTGAACATTTCCACATGATATCCCATTATACTTCAGATTTTATGTGTCTTAATTTGGACGCTTAATTTTTCTGCTACCATCTGTCCTAAACTTTTAACATTCATGCCTCTGCTTTTGGTGCTACAATTCTCCCAGGTTTGTAAACTCAGAGTTCTGCTTGTCTTTTATATCTTTCTTATCCCTCACATTCAGTCAACTGTCAGGTCTTATCAATTCTACTTCCAAAATGTCTCTTGTATCTCTCTGATCCTTTCCATTCCCACAGCAATCATTCTAGCTCAAGATTTCATCATCTATTGTCTGAACCATTATAATAGGCTTCTAAAGGGTTTCCTTAACAAGTCTCTTTTTTAATTTATTCTATTCTGTATAGAACTGCTCCCTAATCTTCCCAAATATATTGTTTTTATCATATATTTCCCTACCTCCCCCAGCTTTTCCAAACTCCCATTTTAAAACAACTAGCCTTTTCACTATATCCTCTATAAAATTTGTTCGATATCCAAATTTCACTTTAAAATTTATCTTTCTCAGTCTTTGCATCTTCTTGTATTTACTGAAACCTGTCTCCTACTTGATGACAGCACTCATACTTCCCATAAATCCCATCTTCTCTCATAACTTCCCCATCATCCTCATCTAAGAGAACATGGAATATCCACTGCTTCCTATACCTGCTTTTAGGTTCCCTTACCTCCATCACTCAGCAAGAGCTCCTTTGAGGGTCATTTAATCCATATCTACTATCCAAACAAAATTCTTATAGCTGTTGTCTACATACCTACAGGACATTCTTTCCCCCTTTTCAATGAGTTCAGAGCAAGGTTTACAATCTTTTTCTCTTCCCCAGGTCTTGCCCTCTTCAATACACCTATCGTTTTTCCCTCAAATAACCTAGCTTCTCAATTCCTTATCTTCCTTATTTCCTATAGTCCACTCTTTCAGCCCCATCCAGGGCGACATACAGATACACACACACACACGTATATAAATATATATGTGTATATATATATACATATACACATACATATGTATACATATCTATATATACATATATGTTATATATATATATAATTTTAATTTTGCCAATCCCCCCATGCATCCACGTACATGAATTCTGAAATTCTTTTACTGAATTGTGATCTACTTTCTTTTAGCTTCTCTCTCTGTCTTGCACTTTCCAAATCCTGTTCCTCATTTTCACCACAAACTTTAATCCTTTCACTTTTCAGTTCTTTCCTAGCCCTCAGCCCTGCATTATCCACATTGTCTTTCTTTACCCATCTTAACCTCTTGATGAAGCAGTTCAACTCCACAATGCTCTCTTTTTTTAGTTCTCTTGCTCTTCCAGTTCTCAACCTTGAATTATTCTCATCCTCCACTGTCTTTGCTACTATACATAGGGTACTGAATGAAGGTGAAGAAAATATGAAGGCGTGCTGAATTAGTCTATGACATTTTTATGCTACATGATCATCTGCATTTTGCTAGGCAATCCTTTTATACTTCCCTAATTGACCCATCATCCCCTTAACCATAAGAGCTTCTCAAAACATTTTTGCACTTCCTCAGACCTCCTATAATTGCTTCACTCTCACTCTTTCAGCCGAGAATCTTGCCTCATATTTCACTGAAAACCTTGAAGCCATGATCTGAGAACTCCTTCTGCTTCCATGTTTCTTGTATCACATCATTCAGGTATCTTCTGCCACTATTTATTCCTTGGCCCTTGTTTCATATGAAGAAAGGGAGCTTTTACTTGCTAAGACAAATTCTACTACATGCATGAGCGATTCTATTCCATCCCATCTTATCCAGAAATTGCCCTTTCTATCATCCCTATTCTCTCACCAATCTTCAATTATAGGTTGCTTCCCAACTGCCTACAAACCTGCCCATGTATCTGAAGTTCTAAAGGCAAACACACTTGCAAAAACTACTACCGATAGCTCCCATATCCCTACTATTCAGCATGCCATATATATATTTATATGTACATATATGAATATATATATATATTCATATTTCTCTCATTTTGTTTAATTTTAAATTAAACCATTACTCAAATTATTTTGTCATCTAGCTGCCCTAAATAATGATTATTTTCTAAATTAAATGGACAATAATAGGTGATAAGGAAAGTGTATTTGAGAAAAGAAGAGTTTTAGGAACGGACTCTAAATGTGTGGAATCTAGAATCAGAGGATGTAGGCTGGAAAACCAGCCATACCATATCCTGTCTCTGTGACTTTATGAAGTTACTGTATTTTTCTGCTCTTCAGGTTTTTATATATAAAATAAAAACTAAGATTAAACAACTTCTAAAGTAGTTTATAGATATATATATATGATTTTAAGGTTTGACTATATTTTTTAAATATAGGAAATTCAAAGTCTTAATGAAAGTCAAATTTTGCCATATTTATTTATAGGGAATGGGATAAATTGTTCTCTTTTCAGAGAATGTATAATCCTAGAAATAACCTTTAGACCACTGTGGTGGCCATTTAGGGAAATAAATTGTTTTTTCATAGGTATTGTTGCACATATTCTTAAGAGATATTAAACATAATTAAAAAGCTTAGACTTGAGAAAGAATAGTATCAGAAATGTTGTCTTAGTAGTTTCCATGATGCACTAACAAAAAGATACATGAGAATGGAAAACAGACAAGTGATCATATTCAGAAAGGTTGAACTGGTAAAATCAGAGCCTCAGTATCTTGAACATTGCTGTCATCTGAATTGGTCAAATCAAAGAATAAACACACACACACAAACACACACACATTCAGAATTGGGTACTGAAAAAGGTTAGGTGGAAGGGGAAATTAGAAGATAAGTTAAGGAGGGATTAGTCCCAAATAAAACAAATTCTAAGGATGCTCAGTACCTTTTTGAGATGGTTAAAAGTGAGAATCAGGAGTGCCCATAATTTGTAGAATGAGTGAATAAATTATGGTATATAAATATGATGGTATACTATTGTTGCTGAACTCTTATCAATGAAACGACAAATCAGAATGACAGTGGTGTCATGATGAAACATGTTACCCAATTCCTGATGGAAAAGTGAAGGATTCAGAAAATAGAATGGAACAATCATACATCTTTAGGACACGGCAATGTGAAAATTTGTTTTTATTAACTGTAAATGCTTTCTTAAGTCTGTGTGTATGTGTGTCTGGGATGCTTTTGGAGTGGGAGTTTAAGAAGCAGGTCTTGGGCCATTAAAACAAAATATTAAAAAGAAAAAGGAAACTTTGGAACTCTGATTCACAAAATGTCCAACCCAAACTCAATTCCTGTGGGCTCATGACTGAACCTGTTGCCCACATTTTGATAGAGAAGTGATAGGACTCAGATAATAGGTACAAACAATACATAAACAGAGACACACACAAGCTTTAAGGTGTGGATAGTGGGGAAAAAAAGTTTGTTTAATTACACATTTTTGTAACAGAGTTTTGTTTTTCATGCTTTCTCAAGGATGGAGATGGCTGTTCTATATTGGAGAATAAAATAAAAATTGATTAAAATGATGTCTTTACCCAGTAAAAACATTCAGTATAGATGATATTTGTTTGTCTTTAGTAATGTGTCTACCATATTAAGGAAAAGCCCCTTTATTTCTATGCATTTAGTGGTTTTTTTAACATAAAAGGATAAGGCATTTTGATGCATTTTATGTTAATCTATATAAATGTGTTATTATTAGTGGATTTGTTGTTTTATTAATATCAAGCCAATTTTGCATTTTTAGAATAAATCTAAACTGTGATAATATAGAAACGCATTAATTAAAATGTTGCTATAGCCTCTTGGCTAAGATTTTATTAAATACTTTTACATCATTATTTCTCAGTGATGTTAATCTATACTTTTCTGTTTTGGACTTATCTCTTTTCCTGACTTTGGCATTAGGCTCATCTACGTGCCATAAAAGTTCAATAAGATGCCATGTTTCACTCTTTTTGCATATAAAATTGTGCTTCTTTGAAAAAAAAGGTAGATTAGCATATCATGGTTCCAGTTTATATCATTATATCATTTATAAGGGAGCCAGTAGTTTTCATTGTTAGAGGTACACAGAAAGGAATATTATTTATCATGCCAGAGGAAGATGAGGAAAAAATGACTTTCATTTCTCTGTTGTAATTTTATGAATTTGAATCCCAGTGGATTTGTGAAGGTTTTACCACTTTTAAGCAGTTTATAGAGGGGGAAAACTAGTCGAGATGTGTTCTTGGAGGTTTTATCCTGAAAATGCCATTTTGTTTAGGAGAATACTAGAAGAAAATAATGTTAAAAAAGCCTAATTATTAAAAGTACCAGATTCAATTGATACTTCAATCAATCTACATGTATGTATTAGGCTCCTACTTTGAAGTAAACCCTGGGTTTGGTACTAGGGATTAAAACTGTAAAACAGTCCCAAACTTCAATAATCTTATATTCTAATGTTGTAGATAAGCATATAGAAACATGAAGAAAATAAATATAAAAGTAATAAAAATAAATATAAAGTTGTTGGTTGGTCGTTTCAGTTGTTTCAACCTTTTGATGACCTCATTTGGTGTTTTCTGTACAAAGATATTGGAATGGTTTGCTATTTTCTTTCCAGCTCATTTTAAAGATAAGGAAACTGAAGCAAACAGAGATAAATGACTTGCCCAAGTTCACACAGTGTCCGAGACTACATTTAAACACAGATCTTCCTGATTCCAGAACTGCAAAGTAGTTACATACAAAATAGTTTGGGATGAAAGGCACTAATAATTGAGAGGAACCAGAAAGTCTTTTTGTAGAAGGTAATAGTTTTATTACATCTTGAAAGAAAGTAAATATTTTCAGAGGCTAAAGGGATGGGGGGAAAATTCTAGGCATGGGGGATATGCAAAGCAAAATCACAAAAATGGGAAAGGGAGTGTCATGTGTAAGATAGAGAGAATGACAATAGGCTGAATTGTAGAGTCCAAGAGAGGAAATAATATCAAATGAGCCTGGAAAGACTGGCTGAGACAAGTTTGAGAAGAGTTCTAAAAGCTAAACAGAGGACTTTATTTATAATTTTGGAAGCAGCAAGGAGCCACTGGAAATGATTGATTAGGATCATTACGTGGTCAAATCTGTGTTTGAGGAAATTTATTTTGGCAGAAGTGTAGAGGATAAACTAGAGTGTTGAGAGATTTGAGGCAGGGGGTATATCAGAAGGCTTTTGCAATAATCTAGTGGTAATTGTGGAAGCAGAAAGAATTTGTCAAATATGAGAGATGTTGTGAATGTAGAAATGGCAAAATTTGGCAACTAATTGAATAAGTGGGGTGAGAGAAACAGGAATCCAGGATAACGTCAAGTTTACAATCCTGTAAAATGAGAAGAGTGATATCTTCCATAGCAATAGGAATGTTTGGGAGATGAGTAGATCTCGGGAAAGGGAGAGTGTGTTTCTACTTCCACAATTACCACTTTGGATATATTGAGTTTGAGATATTTCCAGAAAGCCTCTTCCCCCTCCATTAATATATTCAATAGGTAACCTGTGCTTTAGGATTGAAGTCACAGGAATTCCACAGGATGGTTATATAAATCAAAGCTACTTAACCTGTGGATTTTGATCCCATATGGAGACACTGGAAAGTGGGGGTCACGAAAATATCAGAAAAAGTAAAAGGCTTCTGAATGCAGTGGCCAAGACAGATTCAAAATCAAACACATAATGAACCCAAGGTGTTTCTGGCAGTGCTTTGTGCTACATCGTGTGATTTCACTGCAGCCTTTTTTCTGAACACATAACATTCACATTTTAAACTGCATATACATAGATGCTGCCCAAAACACGGGACTCAGATTTGAGATGGGGTTGCACATAAATATCTCAAGCAAAAAGGGGTCATGAGTAGAAAATTTTTAAGAATCTCTGATATAGATTAGTCCTCTTTATAAAGAAATACTATCCATGTGTCTATATTATAATAGCATATATGTATATAATCCACATCCTATGTGCATATGTATATAATAATCCCATGATACAATATTTGTGTATGCACATTTATATACACATATATATACATATATACACAAACATATACATATAGTTATAGATAAAGGTATAGATACTTCTTCCAAACTTCCCAATGGGGCAGGTGCTATTATTATCTCCATTTTATGGATGAGCAAACTGAGGCTGAGAGGTTAAGAGTTCTTTTTGTTGTTGTGTGGTCATTTTTTTTCCAGTTGTGTCTTACTCTTCATTATCCCTTTAAGGGTTTTCTTGGAAAAGATACTAGAACAATTTGATTTTCTTCTCGTTTTATAGATGAGGAAACTGAAGCAATCAAGATTAAGTGACTTGATCAGCTATTAAGTGCCTGAACCCACATTTGAATTCAGATCCTCTGGTCTCTAGGACTGGTGCTGCAGATCAAAAAGCTAGTTAGTATCTAAGGTAGGATTAGAAAAAGTATCAACTGATAATCTATTTCAAAACTCATTTCAGAAATAACTGTATGTATTACATTTTTAGAATTAATGCTACTGTTTATCATTTTCAAGAAGGACCAATGACATTATAGAGTGATATCTTGACTCAAGTAAATTAGATTTAAGTGAAACAGAGTTGAGCAAAGTTGAAGTGTGAAATCTAGAATCTATTTCTTTTATTCCTGTATTCTGAGATTTTAATAGAACAGAGAGTACCTATTGAACTTGATTCCTTGAAATCTAGAGACCAATATCATCTGGTCTGAGCCTTCCATGAGACTGTTGGCCAGTGGGCCTGAGGATCCGAGCATATCTACAGAGGATATAAAGGATTAAGAAGTAGCAATGACCATAGATTACTACAGAAGTACCTGATTATTTGGCTAGTTGACAGTCAAATATGATACTCTTAGACTAATGGGCAAGGAGACTAATGATAAAAGTTCACATTTAGATAGTGTTTTAAGTTTTGAAAACTTTTTACTTATAGTATTTCATTTAATGTCACTCAAGTAAAACGATTTAGGAAGATACTATATACAAAGGAATTCAAGCTGCTCAGATTTTGGAGATTAAAATGTTCCCTCTAGAGTTAATACTGGATAAACGATCAAATTTCAGTTTCTTTGAACCCTAACCTCCCATCCCTTTGTGTTCCCAAGACTAGAAAAGATCATCTTGTTTTCATCAACTTGACTGCTTCACCTATGCTATTGGATGTCAAAGAAGATTTGCTTGCTTATGCATTTTTAGGGATACAATATTGTGTTGTGATTTTCCTACATACTCAGAATTATTTTTTATTCATCTATTCCACTTTTTCTTACCACTAAAGGAAAGGAAAAGGAGTTCAGAAAGTAACTTCCTTTTTTTGCATTTTACCTTCCTTATAGTTTCTCAGTATTTGCTGAATACCATAGAAGTGATTGGTGGGTAGCTATTGGCTGAATATGCATATTTCAATAATGTTGGCAGAAGTGAATTGAATTACATCTAAAGTTATTACTGTACCAAGTGTCCTATTATATGAGAATGGAATCGTTTGTGAGATGGTGGATAAGTAATCAATATCTTATTTATTAATTAAGAATTTATGCCTTGAGTATTTAAAGAAAAAAATGGATTTAAGGCCGCCAAGACTACAAGGAATGTGACATTGAATTTGCTTTTACTTAGGTACTCTTTATCAGGTCAAATCTAAATTGGCACTTGCAAGTGAAATCACAATTTCATTGCCATCTTAATAAATGAAGAAAATTGTAATTCTGCTACTACAAAATAATAAATGGTGCCATATCATTATACAATCTCCCAACATCTTGTAGCAGAGGCTCCTAATATTCCTTTAATTCTCATGAAAGAGATTACCTTTTTTCTCCCTGCTCTGACACTATTTTTTATTAAAGCTTTTTATTTGTATAACATATGTATGGGTAGTTCCCCAGCATTGATCTTTACAAAGCTTTCCATTACAAATTTTACCCCCAGTCCCCTCCCCTCCTCTAAATGGCAGGAAGTCCATGACATATTAATAATGTTGAATTACTTGACAAGTTATGCAAGAAAAATCCTATCTACAAGAAAAAAAAAGAAAATTAGAGAAAGGCAACACAATGCAAGCAAATATCAATATAGATCATGAAAATGTTATGTTGTGGTCCATATTTCATATCCCTCTCTCTGGGTGTATATGGTTTTCTTCAGTGAACAACTGGAACTGGTTTGAGACAATTCTTTGTTGCAGAGAGCCATGTCCATCAGAATTGATCATCATGTAATATTGTTGTTGCTGTGTATGATGATCTCCTGGTTCTGCTCGTTTCACTCAGCATCAGTTCATGCAAGTCTCTCCAGGCCTCTCTGAAATCGTCCTGCTGGTC
>JAJPUD010005687.1:0-39118 GCA_023553655.1 Myrmecobius fasciatus | reverse complement strand
CTTACAATTGTTTCCTTTCCACCCCAGTCTTGTACCACAATTTTGAAGTATAATGTAATTTCACTGAGGTCAGGGGCTATCTTAGTTGTCTTTGTATTGCCCATAGTACCTAAAGTAATGTGTATATTTTGTAGTTCTTCAGTCATTTCAGTTTCTTGTGACTTTTTGTGATCTCATTTGATTTTTTTGTTTTTTCACTTGTTTTTGTTTTGCTTTTGCGAAAAAAATTAAAATGTTTTATAGTGTCTTTCTCCAGCTCATTTTGGGGATGGATAAACCAAGGCAGAGTTAATTATCTTGCCCAGTGTCATAAAGCTATTAAGTATCTGAGAGCAATTTTGAATTAAGGTCCTCCTAACTCAAGACCCAATACCCTATCTATTGCTCCATGTAGTTGCCTATAATGTAATATAATGGATAGTTTTTATTTATTATATTATTTATTATTAAATTATAATTTATAATTATTATAAGGACTATACTGTCATATATTTTTAAATGAATGAATCAGAACAAAATAGATAATGGCTCTGAAAATAAAGGATCTGTGTTCAAATTATTTATCTGACTTTTAACTTTGTGTAACTTTGGGCACATCACTTACCCTCCCTATGATGAAGTTTATTTGTCTATAAAATTATGAAATTGGTCTTAATGGCTTCCTAAGTCTCTTTTAGTGCTATATCTCTAATTCTTTGATTTTCCCCCTTTGAGGTAATCAGGGTTAAGTGACTTACCCAAAGTTATAGAGCTCATAAGTAGTCAAGGCTGGATTTGAAGCCAGGTTCTCCTTCCTCAGGCAAGTGCTCTATCGACTGCACCACTTATATGTCTCAGTCCTGTGATTTTAAAGGATTCTGTTTGAATCTGTAATGATTGTACAGATTGCCATTACTTACCAGTTTAAATCAGAACTTTTCCTATAATTTAGTTTTGATTCAGTTAATAAGAACATTACTAGTTTCAAGTACTATTTTGTCACCTATTCAAAATAATTATGACTGAGTAAAAAAAAATCACATATTATTTCTTTCACTAAAGTCTATCTATGATGTTTTATCCTGTTAGGTTTATAAAAATCATTAAAGTCAACGGGAAGCTTCAAAATTTCTTTGAAGTTGGAACTACTTTGAGTCCAGGTCAAGTGATGTTTGGGCATTTGTCATTTGAAGACCAAAACAGCCAAGTTTTAAAATTCTCTCTGAACAGTGGAAGATTATATCTTCTGTAGTATGATGGCTCATGAAATTCATCAACTAAGTGTGGAGGAATCATAGCCTATTTTGGAGAAAGGAAACTACATATATATATATATATATATATATATGCAGATATATATGTCCTTGAAATATGAAAACATTAGGATTACTTAATAATCACTTTAACAAAGTTTCCCTCCCAAAGTTTATTTATTAAATTTGACTTAAAATCAAGTCTAAAACATTCAAAGAGAAGTGAATAGTTTCAAGAGTAAATGAATACATTAGTGTCTTTGTAGACACAGAGTACTTCTTTTGTTTAAGAAACAACAGCAAATAAAGTTATAAATTGTTTACTATATACCAAGTAATGTGATAAATATTAGGAGTACAAATATAAAAGATGACAAGACTTTAGCCTCCAGGAGCTTACATTCTCAGAGGAAGAAATAACACATAGAAAGGAATGGCAGCTAGGTAAGACTATTTTGGTTTGGAAAGTCACACTGATGAGTAGTGGACTCCTATCTTGTCTCTTCTTGTCTAGGGTACTACCTCACTATATCACTGTAGCAGTACCAGAACATCATACCAGTTACTCTAGTTAACAACTTCAGGCTCACTCACCCCATATATCTAATGAATTGATGGATCTTGTGTCTACTTGTGTCCACCTCTTTCAAAACTCAGCTCAAATTCCACCTTCTGTCTTTCCTAGAGGAAAGTTCTTTTCCTGATCTCATAGCTGCCTAATAACTATCCTCATTAACACACCTTTCATCTATACTGTAAATATTAATATGCACCTAGTTACTTACATGTTAACACCTTAATTAGAATGAATACTCCTGGAAGCCAGGGTTTCCCTTTGCCTTTCTTTGTAGATCTAATGATTACTACAATACCTGATACATTGTAAGGGTTTACAAAAGGTTTCTTGATTGACTACCTAACTGAATGTGAAAGCTACTGAAGAAGTAGAATTAATTAGATTTGGTAACATTGTTTACAGGGATGGTGAGTGAGGGATGATTAAATTGTTACTAGAAAAAATGGTGGTCATCTTAAAAAATAAACTTAGAATAAGTGATGGATTTTGAATGAAAAGATAACGGATCACATGTTAAATTTAAGTTGTCAGATATTTAGGCAGAGATATTTAGAAGGCAGATATAGACCTGAGATTAGAATTCAGGAAAGAGATAAATGTTAAATAAGTGACTTTGAAATTCATGTGGAAGTTGATTATAGGGGGAATATAATACAGTATCAAGGGAGACTTTATTGCAACTAAGGTAAAGTTAGACATTAGGAGAAGAAAATTGTCAGGGGGTTTCTGGACTCTTCTTAATTTCATGTATTAAAAATTACTTCAAGGAATTGTTTCCGCTGTATATCTGATTCTTCATTGTTCCAAGGACCCTGAGATGTTAACCTTCAGGTTTTCTAGTGCACTGGATTTTACAACTTTGTGCCTTTTTCCCATAAACATAACTTTTCTATAACAATATATTTCTGTAGGTGTTGGCAAGGAACTGAGTGATTTGTCAATATCATTTTTTCTTCCTGTTGTTTTTGTAATGAGGTGAAGAAATTTGCTTATTTGTGTCATTTGAACAAGGAATACATCTGTATATATTTTTTTATTTTTTCAAGATTTTGTATTTATCCATAATTAGCTTATTTTGTTTTACAATTCTATTATCTGGTCTGTGGATTTGTGATATGGGCCTTCCTACTGATATTTATCAAAGTTGTTCCATAGACTTACATTAGCAACACAATTGATTCTGCTAATGCAATCTGTGAAAAACACAATAAAGAGTTAGAAGAGGGGGAGATGAGAAAAAAAAGGCAGATGGCACATATGATGTCTCATTTTTCTGACAAAGATTATAACAAGGACAGAAAATGATACAACGTGAATCCATTGCGGTGACAAAGATTGTAATGAGAATTGGTATGAACATAACCTACTGCATTCTCATTACACTCCTCAGATTGTAATCTTCCTGTCCTCCTCTGAGGCTGCTCCTTTCCTGCTCTGACTGATAAGTCTTCAGACCTCACTTGAGTTCAACCTGCTTTAAAAAATGGTTTCAAGGTAGATGGCCCATTAGGAAAAAAAAGTAATAAAACCTGCAACATTCATGCGGGACCCCTACTTTCTAGAGATTGTTAGAGAAAGGATATTTCATTTTCTATTCATAGGAACTTTATTAGTTAGTGCTTCAGTGAATAACAAAGTTTCACTAAAAAGTAGTGTCTTTCGTCCAGGAAAATAAAGCCTTCATGACAATGCTGTGTGTGACAAGGGGGCAGGGAAAGAGACAGTGTGGAAGAGAAAGTGGCATAGGAAGGCAAATAACCAGGACAGATTTGGGAATTTCAGTAATATAAAATCTGGCTGGTTTTCCATCACATTTTTATGTGCAAATATATCCATTATTTAATATGGAAAACAAAGAGAGACAGACAGATAGATGGAAACAGAGAGAAGGACAGAGAAAGAGAGAAACAGACAGAAACAGACCTAGAGATAGAGAAACAGAGAGAGAACATGAAATCACTTTGAAATCTAAATAAATATAATAAGATAGTTGTCATTTTGTTGTTTTAAAATACCTGAGGAAAAATAGTTGAAAGAAGGAAATGGGTTCCGATGGATAGAGTATATAAAACATCATGACCCAGAGGCTAAGTGATAGAATGAGAATTCTCAAACAAAACATTCACTATGACAAACAATTAGAAAATTTGGTCAATTAATCAGTTAAATTACTGTAGAGGTTCATTTAGGCAAAACTAGTAATACAGATATTACAAACACACATATATACATGTATATGTATGTATATTTATGTGTATATATATACACATGCATATGCATTAATAAATATACAGTACATCACATGCAGCATATGTTTATAAACTTGTACATGGATACACACACATTCATAGCATAATACATTCCTTTATATGTGTTTGTGCATATGTATGCATGTATGGATATTTACATTGTGTATATATGTAGATATATCTATATAAATGTGAATGTGTATATATATATATACATGTATATATATATACACTTTAGTTTAAGGTCTCTCATGAATAAAACAGTAATGATTCTGCTATTCATTCATATAATTCCATGTATTATTATTCATTTCTTTGCATATATGATTTATTTCTCAAAGAATTGAGATAAAGATATGTCTTGTTCTTTTTATACTGGTGACTATGTACATAGAGGTTATTTAAAATGTGTATGTTAACTGAAAAGGGAGATGAAGAAAATCAGATTGAATGAATACAATATTTTAAGACAGGAGAAATTTTTGTCTTTATGTTGACTTTATATTAAAAAGTATCTTACAATTAATTTTTGTCATATTTGGTCTTTACAATGCCATCAAATGAGATAAGAAAACAGTCTTACAAAACTGCAAATAGAATACGAAAAAGCGTATTTGAATTTAGGTTTTCTGGGAATGCTATTTACCTTTTCATCCTATTAGGGGAAATTCACAGATACATAGCAAAAGTTAGAAAGAATCATAGAGGGCATTTAACCAAAATTCCTTTTGTAAGTATCCTAAAGATTGCTCTATATTTCATAGGGCAACAATAACCCAAGAATTCCAGAAGTGGAATTTTTGTAGAATGATTTGCCAAATTTAGGGGATAGAAAGGAAACTCTGAAGAATTCCATACCAATTCTATTAGAATTTAAGGTCTATGGGAGAAAAATCCAGTCTTGTAAAAGGCACTAGTGAATGACCATGAAATGCATTTGATGAAACACATGGAAAGTAGCCATGCTATTTCATATTAATGGCAGAACAATGAGACTACTAATCATATGTCTTGGGAAAAAATAAAATCATTGCTGAATTAATGGAAGATGGAATACTCTGAGGTAATATTCTTGTCGTTGAACCTCCTCCCAGTCATCTGAAAAGCTCACTGCTCCTTGATCAGGGATGATAATGAACCTGGAACGAGGTAAGAATTAATTCTGAAGATAAGTAATCACATATAGCTTCATAAAAACTTTGATTTAAAAAATACACAGATCCACACAACATAACTAATTTTCACTCTGTAATTAAATGAAAGGGAATGGTTATTGATTCTACTGCATGCAAAACCTGTAAATACATTTTGGAATACTATACTTTGTTCTGCTCTCTATATAGTCACATTACCAGTAGAGCTTTGCACATCTAATTAGTACTTTAATTTATTTTATTGCAGAGAATGAAACAGCACAGAAAGATCTTTCATAGAAAAGCTGCCAATAAATTTCCCCAAAGACTTTTTCTACCTGTGAAACAATTGTATATAATTTACATAGGAAAATAATCTCATGACAGGATCAAGATTTGGAATCTCTAAATGTCTACATGCAATCTTGTGGCAAGATTAGTGGCAGACAGTAGGTAATGATTGTGAAACAATAATAAAGTTTTGTTCAGAGACTAAGCATTCTATTAATATATACCACATAGAGAGATATACATTACATTTATTTCTGCCAGTGATTCTTTTTATTGGGTGCTTGTATCTTTCCAATGCATGTTGAATTGCTCCTGGGGGTATTTTTTTAAGAAAAGATATCTACAGTGTACTGCACTGAATAACAAAAAGGAACTGAAAAACAAACAGAAAAATCTGCATTATAGTCTATGCTTTGGGAAAAATGGCAGGGAGGAATCAATACTGATATTAAATGATAATATTAAACATGATATTACAATAATTTATAACATATAAAGATCAAATATGGATTCACATACACAGCAGGGAAGAAAAATTTTACAGAACCACAAAATTTCAGAGCTAAGAGGAATCCTAAGAGTTATCTAGTCTTATACTACCTTAAAAAGTATATGGAATAAATCATTCAGCCTTTGTCTGAAGACCACTGCTGAGGGGCAGTGAGTTCCCTCTCATGGCAGCCCATTCTATTTTGAAATTATGCTAATTGTTAGGAAGTTTTCTCCTGACTTTGTACTTAAATTTGTCCTTTTGATATTTTTATCAATTGTTCCTAGTTCTGGCTTCAAGAATTAAATGAAACAAATACTATCCCCTCTTCAACTTGGATAGCCCTTTGCAAATCAATGGATCAAAATCCTATTCACAATCTATTGTGCAAAATAACACAAAAGGATGCTTGTGTGTAAGACACATGTAACAAACACATATATACATACACATATGTATATATGTATGTATATATATACACACACATGTATATGTATATCACATATAGACATATATTCCCTTCCAACAATCTTCCCTCCTTCCTTACCAATTTATTTTTGATTAGAAGCTCTGAGTAAGGAACTTCCTCTTCAAAAATAAATCAGTTAACTCTCTGAAATATGATTTTGGAGATTTTCCAGGGGATATTTAGAACTTATATGACTTTTCCAGTGTCACACAGATAGTATGTGAGAATCTGGAAGTGAAGTGAGGTCTTGGCACTGAGGTCAGCTCTCTATCTATTATGCTATGCTACCTCTTAATATATGGTTATTTAATTTGAAATCCTATGAATTTATTAGAACTGTAAGTAAGTGGAAAATATTGAATGAGGTTTGGATTATTTCTGAGAAGTGAAAGCTATATTTTTTATACATACATAAGGAATTAAAGCACATTATCAATAATTACAAGATTGTTAATTTTCATGCTGTTTTTTCTTTCATAAAAATAAATGGAAGGGGAAGAAGCATGATACAATGGAAATATTTGTTGTACCTCTGTGATTTTTGTAGCCTCATTTTCTTTATATGTAAAACAATTGACTCAGATTTGAAGATCTTAAGAAACTTTTCTGGTCTAAAATAAAAGTTATAACTAAAAAAAGGAAAATAGGCTTCTGTCCCAGAATTTTGTATTTGATTGGTGCTAACAATTTGCGTGGTACTTCAGCAACATAGAAATAAATTGAATAGAGTAAAGCCAAGTGTAAGTCAGGAGCTTACCTAAGTTCTCCCTAATTCTTTTTTCCCCTGAGGCAGTTGGGGTTAAGTGACTTGCCCAGGGTCATACAGCCAGGAAGTATGAAGTGTCTGAGACCAGATTTGAACTCAGGTCCTCCTGACTTCAGGGCTGGTGCTCTATCCACTGTACCACCTAGCTGCCCCAGTTCTCCCTAATTGTTTAACCAAGAATTTTAAAATAGTACCTAAAATGAATTTTATATGGGCAGAACTTTAATAAAAGGACAGGGTGAAGTAACTTTTTAGCCCAAGACAAATGAGAAGATTTACAGGAAAGATCTGACATACGGAAGTGAGAGTAAAACACAGTACAAAGCAGATATCCAGGGAAAATCAGCAGTAGATCGTGCCCTATCAAGCCAGCAGCAAGGTTTTATGTCTGTATAAGGGAAAAATGAGGCCCTGAGCTCCAATCCCCATCATAAACCAGCAACAGGCCTCTGTCTGCCTGTGTAAGCTTTGGGGATTACAGAATCAACAACAGAGACTCCCAGTACTCTCAGCCCATCAACAGAGAAGAGGTGGACAACTTCTCAGAAGGAGATCATAGGGATGCTTTGTTGGTATGGGATGTAGAATTCTGTCATGTTGCCCAAGCAGAGATCCAGGTCACAGACCAGGGATACAGTCGCAGGGTAAGAAGGAGCAGCAGCACATTACAGTGTTCAACCAGAGGGGTATTTGGATGCTGGTCACAGTTTCAGGACAGAAAAGAATGCTTGTAATAATGCACAGAACAGAGTGCAGGTCAGGATAACGGTGACCATACATCTCCTTAAAAATCTTATGTCAGAAGAACCAAAAACTTACAAGTCCCCAAATTTATCTCTAAAAACATCAGCATGAAAAATTTAAAGATTAAGACTATCCCCCCTGCAAGGACCAGAGACCAAGTTTAACATAAAATTAACAGTAAAATATACTAACAAATAAAGAAATAAACAAATGAATGAATGGGCTGTAAAAATGGGCAAAACTAAATTATGATAATAGGGAAGTTATGATAATAGGGAAGATAAGAACTTAAAAGAGTAATAAAACAAAATCACAACAGCTGCACAGGAAGCCACAAAAAATTATAAATTGGTTTTAAAAACCACCCAAAAGCAGCTCCTCAAACAAATCAAAACGGATTTTAAAAATGAAATAAGAGATTTCTTCAGTAGAGCTAAGATGGTGGAGTGAAGACTGGAAGCTGCTCAAGCTCTCTCAATTTCCATCAAAAACAACATGAAATAAAGCCACTGAATAGAGTCTGATGGAAAGAAAACACTTACCAGCTCAAAATAGATTGGAAAAACTTCAAGAAAGGTCAATCTCACGAGGTAAAAGGGGTGTTCAGCCCAGATCACATAGACTCTGGGAGAGCCAGTGACAGTGTCTTAATCACAGCAGATCAGCAAACTGAGATCCTCTGTTCTGATTCAGTAGCAGAACAAAACCAGTAGGACTGTCCCCACTCCCAGCTAAGAAGGCAAAGTCTGGGAAAGCAGGCTGTTCCTGGAAAAAGCAGATAAAGCTAGCTCCTGCAAGTACAAGGGGCTCCTGTGCTCAAAGCCAAGGCTCAGAGCTGGACAGGAAGATGGAATAGCATCCTCTTTACCCCAGAAGCAGAGTTCTACCATAAAAGTAAAAAAAAGACTAAATATCAAAAGAAAAGTAAAGATAATGAACAAGAAACATAAAAGAACCTTGACCACGGAAAATTACTTCCTCAGAGGAAATCTCAAAGAATGATATGACTTGGACACAAGCTCAAAAAAGCTTCTTTAAAAGTCATAAAAGACTTTTAAAATACAAATAAGAGAGGTAGAAAAAATGGGAAAAGAAATGAGAGATTCACAAAAGAGAAATAATAGCTTGGAAAAGGAAGGCAATTCTTTAAAAAATAAAATTGGACCAATGCAAAAAAAAAAAGCCCATTGCAGAAAACATCTTCTGAATGTAGAATTAACCAAGTACATTTTGAAAAAGGCTAGCATAAACAGTGAAGTAGTAAGGATAGTAAATGTATATGTACCAAGTGTTAAAACATACAAATTCCTAGAGAAGATATTAAGCCAGTTACAGCAAGAAATAGACAGCAAAACTATATAAGTGGGGGACCTTAAATTTCCCTATCGGAATCAGACAAATCTAACCACAAAATAAATAAGAAATAAACTAGGGAGATTAATAGGATCCTAGGAAACCTAGATATGATAGACCTCTGGAGAAAATTGAATAGAGACAGAAAGGAATATACCTTTTCCTCAGCAGTACATGGCACCTACACAAAAATTGACCGTGTATTAGGACATTAAAAAACCTCACAATCAAATGCAGAAAGATAGAAATAATAAATACTTCCTTTTTCAGACCACAATGTAATAAAAATTATATTCAGTAATGGGCTTGGGATAGAGAAATTCCATTTATAATAACTGTAGACAAAATAAAATATGTAGTTAACTACCTGCCAAGACAAACTGAGGAACTACATGAACACAATTATAAAACACTTCTCACACAAAAAATTCAGATATAAACAATTGGAAAAATATCAATTGCTCATGGGTAGCTCAAGCTAATAAAAGAAAATGACAATTCTGTCTAAATTGGTCTGTATATTAAGTGCCATACCAATGAAACTGCCAAAAATTATTTTATAATTCTAGAAAAAATAATAATTAAAGTCATCTTGAAGAACAAAAGGTCAAGATGACATGTCAAGGGAATTAATGAAATAAAATACAAAGGATGGTGACTTTAGCAGTACCAGACCTAAAACTATATTATAAAGCAGCAATCAACAAAACTGGTACGAGATGAGAAATAGAATGGTGCATCAGCAGAACAGATTAAATTCAAATGACACAATAAATCTAGTATTTAGTAAAGCCCCAAATTCCAAACAATATATCAGAAACTCACCATACCAAAATAAGGTCAAAATGGGTACATGATTTAGGCATAAAGGATAATACTATAAATAAATTAAAAGAGCAAGAGATAATTTAACTTTTAGATTTTTGGAGAAGGGAGGAATTTATGACCAAAGAATAATTAGAGAACATCACGAAAGACAAAATGAACAACTGTGATTAAACTGAATTAAAAAGGTTTTACACAAACAAAGCCAACAGGACCAATATTATAAAGGAAATATAAAGCTGGAGAATTTTTTTCCAGCCAGCATTTCTGATAAAGTTTTCATTTCTAAAATAAAAAAAAAAGAATTGTATAAGATTTATAAGAATACAAGTCATTCCCAAATTGATAAATGGACAAAGGATATGAACAGACAATTATCAGATGATGAAATTAAAGCTATCTATGGTCATATGAAAAAAGCTCTAAATCACTATTGATTAGAGAAATTCAAATTAAGATAACTCTGAGCTGCCATTTCACATTTCACAGATTGTCTAAAATGACAAAAAAAAGATAATGATAAATGTTAGAAAGTATGTGGAAAACTGGGACACTAATACATTGTTGGTGGAGTTACGAAATGATCCAGCCATTCTGGAGAGCAATTTGGAACTATGCCCAAAGAGCAATCAAACTGTACATGCCCTTTGTGCAGTGCCATTACTGGGTCTGTACAATCCCAAGGAAATCATGAACAAGGGAAAAGGACCCACATGTGCAAAAATGTTTGTAGCATCCCTTTTGGCGGTAACAAAGAATTGGAAATAGAGTGGATCATTTGGGGAAGGGCTGAATAAGTTGTGGTATATCAAGGTAACAGAATATTATTTTTCTTAAAAAATTATAAGCAAGCTGATTTTTAGAAAAGCCTGGAAAGATTTACATAAACTGATGTTGAGCAAGACAAACAGAACCAGAAATACATTGTACACAGTAACAGCAAGAATGCACCATGATCATTGGTTCTTCTCAATGATTCATTGATCTAAGGAAATGCCAATAGACTTTGGATAAAAAATGCTGTCTGCATACAGAAAAAGAATTATGGAGATTAAATATAAATCAACACATGCTATGTTCACTTCTTTTTTCTGTTATTTTTTTGCTCTCCCATATTTTTCTCTTTTGTTCTGATTTTTGTCTCCCAACATTATTCATAAAGCATTGTGCATTAAAATTAATTAATTAATTAGTAACCTAAAAATCAAACAAGAGAGGTAGAAAAAACTTGGGAAAAGAAACGAGAGTAATGCAAGAAAATCATGAAAAAGTCAAAATCTTGAAAAAGAAAGCCAAAAATATAAAAAAGATATACAAAAATTCTTTTAAGTAAATAATTTCTTAAAAAGTAGAATTGGACAAATGAAAAAGAAGGCCCAGTGTTCACTGAAAAACTAATTCCTAAAAATTAGAGTTGGACAAGAGGAAGCTAATGACTACATCAGTCTTCAAGAACCAAGTGAACAAAATCAAAAAAATGAAAAAATAGAAAAAAATTGTGAAATATCTCATTGGAAAAATAATTGACCTGGAAAATAAGATTTAGGAAATATAATTTTAGTTATTTAATTACCTAAAAACATTACCAAAAACACATCCTAGATATCATATTTCAAGAAATTGTTAAGAAAAATTATCAGGGCAGCTAGATGGCACAATGGTTAGAATGCCAGCCCTGAAGTCAGGAGGATCTGAGTTCAAATCCAGTCTCAAACACTTAATACTTCCTAGCTGTGTGACCCTGGGCAAATCACTTAACCCCAATTGCTTCCGCAAAACCAACAAACAAAAGAAAAATTATCAGAGTGTAAACAAATTAACCAGAGTGTAAAATAAGCATTGAAAAAGTCATCTCCTGAAAGTGATCTCCAAGTGAAAACTCTCAGAAATATCATAGCCAAACTTGAGAGTTACCAGGATTAGGAGAAAATACTACAAGTAATGAGAAAGAAACATAAAACTACAGTCAGGATTACACAGCATTTAACACCTCTATGTTTAAAAAAAATTCATGACTTGAAAGAAGATATGCCAGAAGGCAAAGGAGCTAGGATTACAACCAACAATTGCCTGTCCCCAAATTGAGTATAACAGAAAATTTGGTTTTCAAATACAAGATTCGAGAAAAGCATAGAAAGGTTAAAAAAAAAATGAGAGAGAAAGAGAAAGCCTTAAAGAGAATATTTCTCAGGCTCCCAGATTCTTAGTTATTGCTCTAACTCTCTGGGGTCCAATAAAGTGATTAGCAAAATAACTTCAAATCAAAAACTAATTAATTTACATAAGAATTGTATATGTAGAACTAATTAAAGTTTATATGTAGACTTAATTAAGGTAAACAAAATAATCAAAACATTCCCTATTTTTAAAAACTAAAATGTTTTATTGCTTTTATTACAGATTATTCCCACTTTGTCTTTTGAAACAAAGGAAAACAATTAAGCAAAACATAAAACTATGACCTCACCTGAAAGCATAATCAACATTCCACATGTGTGTGTATTACCAATGCAATCTTTCTGTTTTTATTTTTTTAATTAAGAGATATCCAATTTTTTCTCACTACTACTTTTTATTACATTGAGGAAAAGCAAACAAGAAACAAATATAGATGATCTAGCAAAATACATTTTCTCCTTATTTGTATACAAAAATATGCCTCTGTCTTTCCCTTAAATCTGTCACCTCTCTATCAGTAGGTGAATAGCACGTTTCATTATCCATCCTTTGTAATCATGGGTGGTCATTGTATTATCATGGTTTTTATAGCTTTCAAAGTTGTCTCTATGTTGTTATTGCATAAATTGTTCTATTTCTGCTCCTTTCTTATCATCTTCATAAAATGGTTGATTCTTTTTTTTTTTTTTTTTTTTTTTTTTTTTTTTCTTTTTGCTGAGGCAATTGAGGTTAAGTGACTTGCCCAGGGTTACACACTTAGGGAATGTTAAGTGTCTGAGACCAGATTTGAACTCAGGTCCTCCTTACTTCAGGGCTGGTGCTCTATCCACTACACCACCTAGCTGCCCCAAAATGGTTGATTCTTATGATATTATATGAATTTTCCTTCTCTGCATCAGCTAGTATACTCTTACCATATCATTATGTTATCATCTATCTAATTTTTTATGCTACAATGTTTTATCACATTTATTTATCATAATTTATTCAGCCACCTCTCTACTAATGGACATTTCTTTAGTTTCTAGGTTTTAACAACAAAAATAGCTACTTGAAATATTTTTGTAGATGTGATTTTTTTTATTTCTTTGACCATTTTTGAGTATAGATTTAGTGATGGTATAGCTAGGTCAAAGGGCATACAATATTTAGTATTTTTTTGTTTATGCTAGCAAGGAATAAATACTTATTAAGTCATTCTTATGTGACAGGAATGGTTCTAAGTCATGGAAATATAAATAAAAAGGAAGATAAGTTCTGTCCTAAAGGATTTTATATTCTAATGGAAGAAGGCAGCACTAAAGACAAAGAAGCAGAGAAGAAGTATACTCTGGAAAGGAATAAAGATGAGGCTGACCTGGACTTTTTCCTTAAAGAAAAGGCTCTGGAAGGAACCAGTCTTCCAGAAGAAGGAGCCACAGTATCAGAAAGCACTTCTAATGTGTGATGTTCAGAGGTAAATTGAGCATTCAGGGTGAGGAAGCTTCTAGGGCATTATAAAGAAAGTCCAAAAAAGTAAGGAATACATCTCAGGAAAAATGGAGTTTCTGGGAGGAACCAGCCAGTCAAAAAGAAAGCCAGCTTTCTGGGATAGTTATACCCATTCACAGTGCATCAGTTTACCTTTTTTCATCTCCAACATTTATTATTTTTCTTTTTTTTTCTATCTTTATCAATCTGATGAGTTCAAAGTAGAATTTTGCAAATGCTTTAATTTTCCTGATTAATTTAATAGTTATTTGGAATCACCTTTTCTAAGTTATCCATAGATATTTATAAAAGTTCTGCAAAGCCTATCCTTTAGATTCAATAAAATTTATTCAGCTTTAAAACATACACTCAGAAGTACTCTTTCCTTAAAGGTTATGATTTATATATGTAAAATAGGAGTTTACACAGTTGAAATTGCATTAAATCTAGTTGTACTTTATGGAAAGTAGCATTTGTGAAAAGTTAATATTTTTATACTTAGAAATGTTCTTCAGGTGTGGGAGAGGAATAAATGGAGAAGTCTAAGGATCCTTAGATAAAATCAGTGAATCATATGACAGAGCTGAGAGTCTATAATGGATACAAGGAAGTTACATGTCCAAGAACTGGAGAACTGGAGAATTCTGGACAAGACACATGAGGGGAAAGAGATGACAGTACACTGCAATTGGACATTGCAGAAACTATTTAGTAAAGTCACTGTTAAAGCCTGGAGAGGAATGGAGATGAGGCTGACTTGACTCTTTACCTTAGAATGGAGATTCTTGGAGGAACCATCTAAGGGAGTTTAAGGGAGTAGTCACAGGATCAGAGAGTGAATAAAGTCAGAGGTGAATGATACTTCCAGAAACAAGAAGTTTCTGAGGGAATTGTGAAGAAAGCCTGGGAAAGTTAGGTAGGATCTTCTATCTAATAGAAGAATTAAAAGTTAGTGACTACATCTCATCTCAGCCATGTGAACAAACAACCCCCAAGAGTACTAAGTGTCCCAGCTATGACAGGAAAAAAGAGAAGAAAAGAAAAAAAAAAGAAAATCCTGATAGTAGAATGTCTTTTCATTGCCAAGTCATCATAGATGGGTAATAGAAAAATAATCTCATTTTTGCATTCCACAAAAGCAAAGTAAAACAAATAAACAAAACACAACAGTGAACTTCTGAAAAACTAGAAATGAATCTTGGCTAAATCATTCACCTGCTATTGGGTCTTGGGAATTTACTTCATATTTCTGTGTTTCAGTTTCTTTCATTTGCAATGTGTACATAATGATATGCCTCATTAATTTGTTATTTGTAAAGCACTAAAAGAAATGTAGAAAAACATCATGAGAAAAAGCAAGGGGGGGGAAACTTTGGAAAATTGTGAAATAAAAAACATTCCAGTTTGACTAGAGTACCTGGAGGTATTATGAAATTTGTGGAAGGATAAGATTAAGCAATATTTTGCTAGATCTTATATAAACAGGCTAAGATTAGGATTTGAGTTTTTAGGCAATAAGGAGCTATCTAAGGAGCTTGGAGTAAGATCAGAATTGTTCATTAGGCAGTGCTTCTGGTAACATTGGGTAAAAGGATTTGGGGGGCAGAGGAATCAAGTCAGATCCTCCTGCACATGATTACTTAGAGAAGAGCAATGGGTCCCTTCAGTTAGAATGATGGTGTTAAATCCTGATAAAGATAGTTAATTTTCATTTTTTGGGAGTGAGGGATTGGCAGACAAATTTGGTTTGAATGTTAGTTTCACTTGACACATATTTTCAAGTACTCATGGCACCTCAATAGATTAATATATTACTTTAATGACTGATAGGAACAAAAAAGATTGTATTTTGTCTTTTACTAAATAAAACATGGCAAGAACACCTGTAATACACTTCACAAATACTTCAGCTTGGAAGTGTTATTAGCAATTAAGAAATTTAATTTCTTTCAATAGGATCATAATTAATGAGTACTACTAAACACACTTCAACTTAGTCCATTTTTTACAAATCTAATACAATAACCAGCATTGTTTTAGAAATATATATTGTTTCCCCTTGTCACCTAAATAGCACTCAATGCACTCAAAATTATAGCTATTGGTGGAGAAATTGCAGTTAAATATAGGGGGATAGATAAACTATGTTTATCACTGGCATACTATGTATAAAACTCAGCAGAGATGTTGAAAACAATGGTCCCTATGACTCATCAATCAGTTCCAAGTTTATCCTTTCCCCATTTAGAATGCAAGCTAGAAAAATAATGCCTTAGTCATTCTTAATCTATTTCATTTCTCTAATAAAATAGTAGTTATATACTTAATATTTATAGAGTATGTGTATCTCCATCTATACACACATAAATAAATGCTTATTTATTTCAAATTGTTATACCATGGTGTGGAGTGACCCTGGGTTCTTGAAAGTACAATGTAATTCTGGAAGGCCTAACCAAACTAGAGAGGCTTATAATAAATATGGTTTCAATGATAGATTATATATCTGCCTTCTGAGAACTAACCAATCATTTTAACATGAATTAACATGAATGTGAAAAAGACTCATTTGGGTTTTGAAGAGGTGGAGATCTATACTAATAGAAGCACTGATCAAATCACAGATATGTACAAGCATGGAAGTATGACTATTAATTTCATATATGAAAGAACAATCATCTGATATCCTTTACAAAACTATTTAACCATTATTTCAATGCATGAAAACCTCTAATCTTTTTTTTGACAAATTGCTCAAATAATAATTGAAAATTGTGGCCTTTCTAAACATTGATTTTATTAAAGCTTATATTAAATTATTTTAAAAAATATTTATTACATTTTAATAATGTTTTTCCTCTTTTAGTGATTATTTTTTATGAATGAATTGGTAGGTGATTAATGTACTAGATAGAGCACTGGATGTGGAATCAGGAATGTGTGATTTCAAATGTGGCTTTAGATACTTTTTTGACCCTAGTTATTATATCTCCATCTACAGAGTCATTATCTATAAAATGGAGATAATAATAATATATCCCTCTCAGGACTGTTGTATTGTTGTAAGACAATATTTGTAAAATGCTTTGCAAATCTTAAAGTGCTATTTACTGATAGCTGCTATTATTAATTATAAAGGGGGCATTTCCTCACATTCTTTCCAAGTTGATTTTTTCTTCTTTTTTCCCCTAAAGTTTTGTTTTTGTTTTTGTTTTTGTTATTTCAGCACCCAAGATGCTCAGGTTTTTAATGAGCCAGTACTGTATATCAATATTTTGTTATTCATCTTAAGGAATTTAAAATGAAATCTTCAACTTATTGGTAAATGCTTACTAGTGAGACCATCACTACACATTACTAGATTTAAATCAAGGTATATTGATCTTTATTTTCATAATTCTTAAAAGCAGCCTTTAGCAAAGCTTGAAATTTGAAGTAGTCAGATTGCTGCTTCCTACAAGGGGAAAAAGTCCTTCATGTCAATTCAGCTTAGCTATACTAGTTATCTGGATTCAGATTTGCATTAATGTCAGAGGAAAGGGGAGAAATGTGCTAAACAGGACATGAGAAGAGAGACATGTAAAAGGCATTTGTAGGTCAAGGGTTTGTATAATTTTAACCAGGTAGATTTTAAGGAAATATCTGAGTGAAACATTTGTAATAATCCTTATAATATCCAAAGGCACATTAAGAAGGGCACTTAACTGTTTCAGCATAAGAATTTCCAGATTGCTATGACATAGGACATAGAGAGATCTGGTCTCTGAATTAGGAAAACCTAGGTGTAAGTGTGCCTTTGATACATATTCACTATATGACTGGGGCAGAGCAAATCCCTTCACCTTTTAGCTTGCCTAAACCTATAATTCACACAATCTTCATATTTTGCATTAAAGTAGTTCTCTCAAAAATAGTTCCTTCTGCCAGTGATATCATACATTGAGTAAATAAAGTGTAAAAGAATCCATAAAAAGCTATTTAATCTAAATGGTCTCTGGAGATATTTTTAAATATAAAAAATATTAAAAAATATTAAAAATAATTTAAAATTAATTAAATTCCATCTTCTATTTCTTCTGATGAGACATGTGAGCATGATATCTTCACTGACTAAACAAAGTGGTGAAGGATTGCTCAATGTCAAGTGAGTAAATTATACTTTCATGTTATATATCCTTAAGTCTTTAGAATATGTGTTGCTCATAGAACTAAACTTTTTTATTAAAACTTTTTATTTTCAAAACATATGCATGGATAATTTTTCAGCACTGACTCCTGCAAAACCTTGTGTTCCAAATTTCTCCCCTTCCCCTAGATGCCATATAATCCAATATAAATTAACCATGTTTAAAATATGTTAAATCCAACATATGTATACATATTTATACAGTTATCTTGCTGCACGAGAAAAATCAGATCGAAAAGGAAAAAATGAGGAAAAATAAAAACAAAAATGCAAGGAAATAGCGACAAGAAGAGTAATGTTATGTTGTAATCCACACTCAGTTCCCACAGTTCTCTCTCTGGGTGTAGATGGCTCTCTTCATCACAAAATCATTGGAACTGGACTCAATCTTCTCATTGTTGAAAAGAGAACTAAACATTCTTTATGAATCATGTCAGGAAGGAAAAATCAGAACAAAAGGGGAAAAAACCTTGACAGAATAAAAGAAAACATAAAAAAAGTGAATATAGAATGTGTTGATTTACATTCACTCTTCATAATTCTTTTTTCTGGATGCAAATGGCATTTTTTATCTAGAGTTAATTGGGATTGGCTTGGATCACTAAACCACTGAGAACAACCAAATTTTTCATAGTTGAGCATAGCACAATCTTGCTGTTACTGTGTACAATGAATTCCTGGTTCTCCTTGTTTTGTTTCCTTTGTTCTGCTATTTCAAGATATGAAAGTTCCCCTTACAACTGCTTTGGCTGCATCCCGGAAGTTTTGTTATGTTGTCTCATTATTGTCATTGCCTTGGATGAAATTATGGATTGTTTTGTGATTTGTTGTTTGAGCCACTCATTCTTTAGAATTAGATTATTTAATTTCCAATTGGTTTTTAGTCTATCTTTCCCTGGCCTTTTATTAAATATAATTTTGTTTTATCATGGTCTGAAATGGAAGCATTTACTATTTCTGCCTTTCTGCATTTGATGGTGAGGTTTCTATGCTTTAATAATGGTCAATCTTTGATTGTGTCATGTCCTATTGAAGAAAAAAGTGCATTCTTTTCTGTCTTTATTCAATTTTCTCCAGAGTTCTATCATATCTAGATTTTCTAGGATCCTATTAACCTTCCTAGTTTCTTTCTTGCTTATTTTGTGATTAGATTTATCTGATACTGAGAAGGAAGTTCCTCCATTAATATAGTTTGGCTGTCTATTTCTTACTGTAACTGGCTTAATATCTTCTCTAGGAATTTGTATGGTCTACCACGTGGTGCATATACATTTAATGTCCTTACTACTTCATTGTTTATGGTAGCCTTTTTCAAGATGTAATTTCCTTCCTTATCTCTTTTAATTAGATTTACTTTTTACTTTTGCTTTATCTTTAGAATTGCTGCCCCTACTTTTTTTTTTTTTTACTTCAGCTAAAGCATAACAAATTCTCTTCCAGCCTTTTACCTTTACTCTGCATGTGTCTCTATGTGTCAAATGTGTTTCTTGTAAATAAAATATTGTACCATTCTGTTTTTTAATCCACTATGCTATTTGCTTTCAATTTATGGGAGTTCAACCCATTCACATTCATAGTTAAGATTATCCCTCCATCCTATTTTCTCCCCCCAAATATACCTTTGCTTTCTCTTTCCACCCTGTCCTCAGTTGTTTTTTGTTTTGTTTTTACCCCTTCTATCCATTATCTTGTCAACTTGTCCCATTATACCTCCCCTTCCTCTTTTCCCAGTGCAGTCCTTTTTCCACCCCTTAATGTCTTTTTTATTTTATAGCATCTCATCAGAGTCCATTCACAAACACACCCTCAGTCCATGTGATTTCCCAGTAACAGATTCAGTTCTCAAGAGTTA
Source organism: Myrmecobius fasciatus (assembly GCA_023553655.1). NCBI lineage: Eukaryota > Metazoa > Chordata > Mammalia > Dasyuromorphia > Myrmecobiidae > Myrmecobius > Myrmecobius fasciatus. The sequence continues at coordinate 19,303 of JAJPUD010005687.1, read as the reverse complement.
GATATATTTTCCCATCTAAGGATATAAAATTTAACCTTTAAGTAACATATATATATATATATATGCATATACATGTTATATATATGTATAACCTTAATATACACACACATATATATATTTCCCCCTATTTATCTTCCCATGATTCTTTTGAGTACTGTATTTGAAGATTAAATTTGTGGTTTAGTTTTTGTTTTTCTAACAGAAATGATTGAAAATCTCTTATTTTAGTGGAGATCCATCACCTCCCTTGAAAGATGATGCTTAATTAATTTTTGGTTGTGACCCCAGATCCTTTGTCTTATGGAGTATGATATTCCAGATCCTCTGATTTTTTATTGTAGAATCTGTCAGATCTTGGGTATTTGTTTTTTGATATTGTAGTTCTACAGTTTCACAACAATGTTCCTTGGGGCTTTCCTTGTGGGATCTCTTTCCAGAGGTGATCAATAGATTCCTTCAATGACTCTTCCCCCCCCCGCCCCCGTTTCTAAATTATTAGGGCAGTTTTCCTTGATGATCTCTTGAAGAATGCTCTCCAGGTTCTTTTTTTGATTATGGCTTTCAGGTAGACCAATAATTGTTAAATTGCCTCTTCTGGATCTATTTTCTAGATTGGCTGTTTTTCCAATGAAGTATTTTATATTTTCTTCCATGTTTTCATTCTTTTTAGCTTGTTTGACAGATTCTTGATTTCTTATGTTATGATTAGCTTTCATTTGGTCTGTTATAATTTTAATGTGTTAATTTCTTTAATTAGCTTTTGTATCTCTTTTTCCATTTGGTTAATTCTGGTTTTGAAGCTGTTCTTTTTCTACAGTGATTTTTTTTGCATTTGTCCAATTAAGGAATTGCCTTCATTTTCCTAGCTGTTGACTCTCTCTTGCATACCTCTCATTTATTTTTTTTCTTTTTTTTTCTTTTCTGAGGCAATTGGGGTTAAGTGACTTGCTCAGGGCCACACATCTGGGGTAAAGAGGCCACTGTCTCAAGCTTCCCGAGCACAGGGGCTCCTTGTGATTGTAAGGGGTACCTTTGCCTGCTCTTTTCAAGCTGTTTCAGGAAACAGACAAGTTTCCCAAAATTTGTCTTCTGAGGTGGGATTGGAGTTACTTGCCTGTTCCTCTACTGAGCCAGGACCAATGGTCCCCGTTGCTGATAGGCTCTGATTAAGACTCTCTGACCGGCTTTCCCAGAGTCTGTCTGACTTGGGCTAACAACCTTTTTCACCGCAGTGAGACTGAACATTCTTGAAGTTTTTCCAATCTATTTCGAGCTGGAGAGAGGTTTCATTCTGTCAGATTCTGTTCAGAGGCTTGATTTCATGTGGTTTTCAGGGAAAAGTAGGAAAGCTCGAGCAGCTTCCTGACTTCCCTCTGCCATCTTGGAAGTCCCTATCCTTTAATACAGTAGATCCTTAATATATGTTTATTAAATATATTGAATGAGGCCCTGGTGAAATATCAGAGTTTTTGCTTAAAAAACAAAGATGAATAATGTTGACATTGTGCATTTAAAAAAACAAATCTCACCCAAAATGCTGGTCTATATTTGTTCACACTCAACTCCTCCAGCTCTCCTCATACTGAAAAGAAAACACATGACAATTATGTTATTAGTTATGGCACAGGTACATATCATGATCTAAACTGTGCCCTTCATTTCACATACCTCATCTGAGGGAGGAAAATAAAAATTTCAGTTTAACTGCCATATTCTCCAGACCTAGTCTTAATCGCCATAGATTTATGTACTTACATGAGTAGTAAATCCCCTTTAGTAGTGCTTCACTTTGGAATAGTGAGTGACTCTGGCCAATTTCAATCTTGTAAAGTAGAACATTCTGCAATGACATGTCAGAACAATCCATGTTCGATCAGAGAAAGCAGAAGATTTATTCCAGTGTTCACTCAGCTCACTCAGAATTCTTGGCTCCCTTTGGCCCATACATGACAATTGAATGCAATTGCACACATGTAAATTTAGACCTTCATGAGAGAAAATTGGCAGTCAACTTCCTGATTGTTAGTGATCTTAATGAGGGTTTTGCTATTTGTATCTTAAGATCATCACATTGTCACAAAATTAAGTAGGCCCTTTCTAGTATCTGGCAACTCTAGGTGAAGATTAATGAACCTCTTGCAAACTGGAATGAGGAAAACTGATCCTTATGCCAGAGTCTAGTAGTAACTTATGGACAGGTGTACCCCCGATTAAATATATTGATATTTATCCAAATTGCTTACTGGTGAATTAATTCCTCAAAATCTAACCATCTGGTTTGGCTTACTAATATTTGGTCATGTCATTTGGCTTCTCCTCTCCCCTCTCTTATTTCCCTCTATCCCACCTTGAATTCACTGTTAATAAATTCTCTGTGGTTATTGTACTTTTAAAAGTATGGATGGAAAATTGTGACAGTAGTAATTGTTAACCCAGAGAATCTGTGTTATGATGATATGATCTCTTATATAAAACCATATATATTTTATAGAATCTGGGAGATATGAGAATCAATTTTTTTTGCTTGCCATCTTTTTACCATTTTCAGCAGTGCATGTTCACTTGCAGTGTTGATTTGGTTAGATCTACATGTAATGAATGAATTAACTCTGAGAGGGCCATTTAGTCAATTTATTCAACAAAACGATTCACTCAACAAATTTCTAAATGTTATTATGCTAAAATATTGTAGAGAATACAACATAAAAGACATTGTTTCTACTTACAAAGAACCCTCAACTTAAAGGAACAATAAGAAACACAAAAATTGAAATCAAATCAACAAATATTTAAATACCTGCAATGTTTAAAGCACATGTATGTTTACATTTGGGGAAAAATACAAAATTAAGAGAAGACATTTTGCCTGCCTTCAAGGGGCTTACAGTTTTGAAAATACCAAAACAGCAAGAATACCCAATGTAACATGACAAATATTGAAAGCCAAATCAATGTGAGGCATAAAAGGGATCTTAGTCATCATTCATGAGAGAATGAATAAAGCTTCCTAGGAGAGTAGTAGTTTCATTGGGTTTTGAAATATCGGTAAGCATTTAACAGTTAAAGATTAAGAAGAAGAATAAGCAGTTAAAGTGAAATGAGGCAGGAATTGTTTGAAGTCAAGAAATTGACATATCAGGTCTATTTAACCATACAAGGATTATTTCAGAAGATGGCATAGAGAGAAAGACTGAATCAAATTTATTTGAAATTTATTATACACATTTTGAAAAAAAAAAAAGATGAGTTAAGAATGTTGATACAAGAATGATTTAGAAATGACTAGGAATTGACATTCTGGTCATAGCTTCTTACTTACTTAAGATGCAGGTATTATGTGCATATAGAGAAAAACATGTTCTCTTCAGCAACCAAATTTCCCATAGGCCTTTTAGAGTACAACAGGTCAAGATGCCACTTCATTTTGGACTCTGCCTGCATTCAAAGGGATGTGAATACTTGCAAGGGCTAGAGGATGCCTGAAGATCCACACAGATTGCTAAATGGAAAAAAGAAGAAAATATATGTAGAGGCAGGAAGCTGTCCTGAAGTGCAGTTAATTCCTGCAGGCCTTTTCCTCTTATTTGTAAGGAATGCCTACTGATCTCCTCTGAGCTATTATGTTCAACCTGCTAAACTGTGCTTTGCATATCCAAAATTTTACAGAGAAGAAATTGCTTTCTCAAGCTTGAGAGCCTAAAATTTAATCTCTGGGCAAATTGCTATTAGCTACCTCGGTTCTAGTAATGGTGATGTAGCAACATAGGAAGAGTGGCAAGAGTGAGTTCAAAACTTATTTTTCTTATAAATAAATACTTATAATAAATAAATATTTATAAATAAAGACTCATGGGCAGTGATTGAGTAGATGGCTAACATTCATGAGGTCACATGTGCAGATGTAATTATACTTTTTTTCCAATGAGATACACTATAAATCATAAGAATGATAGAAATTTTTGTGCAAAATTATATGATTTATTAGTTTTCACTTTCTAATGTTTCTATGTGTTTTAGACCCATGATAAAAAAGACACTTTTGGAGGAGACAATACTGAATTTTCACAAGGGTAAAATAGATCATGAGGGACTCCCATCGCTGAAGTTTGTTTGGTAATGAAACCATTATATTTCCATTTAGTGACATGTAGAAATAAAAAAAAATACTCTTTAATATCCTGAATGTAATTTATATATCTAGGACACATATCCCAAAGCTTGACAGTCCTCAAGTAGACTAAGCGTCCTATTCACTTTGTTGTATGCATTCACAATTTCCCCAGTGGCACATTTCTTGAAGTCCCACTGTTGAACTAAAATGCAAAATGTCAGTGAGAGAAAAGAACAGAGTGTCTCTGTCTTGATTGCTTTATACTTAGGGGGTCTGTTTCTTAATCTCCTCTCTGAACTTTACAGCATTTTATTTGAAGAGACAAGATGCTATCTCTTGCCATCCCTTTTAGGACTTTTCACTGAGGTTCTCATAATTCTTGATTGGTTAAGGGTGGGGGTGGGGGGGTAAGAAATTGAGCTAGCTTACAAATTGCCTTAGAAGTAGTCATTCACTATATAAATATGACAATAATCACCTTATACAATCTTGTAGTTGGAATACATATAAATATATATTCTAATGATCTGCATTTATTTGTTTGTATGCAAATGTATTTATCTCTCTACTATATATATATACATATATATGTATATACATACATATATATGTATATATATATGCAAACATACATATGGCTGTATATAGTCAACCATCAAAAGATGTGCAAGCTTTTTATAGTAAAACTATTTTACATAGGGTCAGAACTCATGATATAATAACTATTTTTATCTATTTCCAAATGGAAATATTAAGAAAAATGTTTTTTTTATTTTTCTTCTGAATATTTTACTGTTAGTAATTTTTATTAATTGTATTTTTTCTAGTCATATATGTATGACCAGACTTTTTAACTTTTTAAATACACATTTCTTTATGTATCACACTGGGAGAGAAAAATAACAACAAAAGGGAAAACCAATAGGAGAGAAAAAAGAAAAAGAAGTGAACATAGCTTATGTTGATTTACATTCAGTCTCTATAATTCCCTTTCTTGAAGCAGATGGCATTTTCTAGCTAAAGTTTATTGGGATTGCCTTTTGGGCATAGTCCCAGATTGCTCTCCAGAATGGTTGGATCATTTCACAACTTTACCAACAATGCATTAGTTTCCCAGTTTTCCCACATCCCTTCTCACATATCTCATTCTCTTTTCCTGTTATCTTAGCCAATTTTAGAGGTGTCAGGTGGTTCCTCAGTGTTGTTTTAATTTGCATTTCTCTATGGATAATAATTTACAGCATTTTATCACATGGCTATAAATGGCTTTCATTTCATGATCTGAAAATTGTCTGTTCCTATCCTTTCACCATTTATCCATTGGGGAAGATAAATACCTTTAAATATTTAAGGAGATTTCTTTAAGATTCAGGTCTGTTTGTCAACAGATAAGTGACCAAGAAATGAACAGTTTGAAAGAAAAAAGAAATAGTCTACCAGTAACCACTTAAAATGTTGCAAATAAATAATATCTATTTACTTTTCACTAATGTTCATTACATCAAGGAAGTGAAAATTAAAGTAACTTTAAGATGTTACCTCATGTCAAAAAAAAAAAAAAAACTTTAAAATAAGGATAACAAGGAATTCCATTATTGAATGGAGTTCTATGAAGATAGTCATACTAATCCATACCTGTTGAACAAATAAGTTGGTTCAACACCTTCAGGGAAATATTGAAATATTGCAAGAAACGTTTCTAAATTGTTTAAAGATTTTGATCCAGACACCTCATTACTAAAATTATCACAAAAGAAAGTTACTAATATTAAGAAAAGACTCGTATAGACAATTGTTTTATAAGGATTATTTGTAAAAACAAACAAACAACATTAGAAACACATAGCAAGCAATAAAGGTAGGCCTAAATAAACTATAGTATGTTGATGTAATAAAAATTATTATGTCATAATAACTTAAAATTATGAAAATTCACAAAACCACATGAAGATATATGAAATGCAAGGAAATAAAAAGTAGATCCAAAGCATGAATATATACAATAATGATCATATAAATTCAAAATGAATAGGCAGCTAAATTGTGATCAAATATGTTTCACAGTACTAAAGTTGATAATAGTTCTTTTCATTCAGTTAAAAAATTGACAAATTACTTTTAGGAAAATTATTTTATGTTGATTGTGGGGTAGAATGGTATTATTTAATTGTTTATCAGAGTATATCCTCTATAACAAGAAAGTATGTAATTTAAAAAAAAAACCTCTGCAATTTATCCCAAATGTTATAAGCAAAATATTCACATTATTGTAGAGCATTGTGCTGTTCTGAAAGTTTTCACTAGACTATAAAAGTTATTATGAATTGCCTAAATTGTTCTCTTTCCATGTATTTCTGAAAATTCCCCATCACTGAATTTGTATAGGAGGTCAACCCTTCCACTGGTTAGGTTCTCTTGTCAAACATATAACTACTATGACTCTTAGAAATAGGATAGATTTTAATTAGTCATTCTACTCAGGAAAAGAGTAGACTTAAAAATTGGTTTCTAGAAATCTAGTTTGTAAACTTAGAAAGAAACTGTTTATTCATTAATGCATTAAGGTATATAGGATATATTCATACATATGCACAATATTGCTGAATCACATCATTAGAACAGCTTTTTTTCCACTTATGGTGAATATCTTGTGTTAACTAATCCAGGACTTCTGCCCAGTTAGTTGCCTCTGGTCTTTTGTCCCTCATTTGAGTTTCAGGGTATGTTTATGTCTCAGGAATAAAACAAAGTTTAACAGTCCTTATAAATATTAAATCCATGACCTTGGTACCATTATTACTTTCTTCTAACAAATGAGAAAGCCAATTACACTTATTTGACTAAATCCATTTAGCAACATCTAAGTTGAAAGGAAATATGCCTTCCCAGTAAACTGAAACTTTCATTTGGTTATTGGCAGAGTTCCTATGTTACATTTTGTGATGAAATCAAGATGCTGGAAGAAGGATCATATTCCAAAGCAGAAAAGAATATGTAAAGAAAGGAATTATATTATAAAACATCTCCAAATTTGAGCCTGTCCAGATTTCTTTTGAGATTTAAACTATAGTGGATTGTAAATCTTTAATATATATGAATTCCACAGAAGTCCCACAAGCAATCATTATGTCACCTCATTGTGGTATAAGGTGACCATAAGTTCTTTATCACTATGCTATATTCTACTACTTTTTTTTTTGCAGACATGCAATAAATTGTACCAACTCTCTAAGGAGTACTTTTAATACAGCTCATTGCTTGCAGCTTTGACACTAGTACATTAATTTCTTGACCATGGCCTAACTAAAAAAAAATGAAATCTTGTCCTTAGTCCTATACAGCTTCTATGCAATTCTCCAGTGATGTTGGTATATTGATAGAAAAAGACAGAAAGAACAATTATATCATTCTCATTCTTTTATAGCTATTGTATAATAAATGTCCATGACCAATGGGATGATAAACTCTATTCATATTGAGCCACCCCCATTGGAAATATTTTTAAAATGTTAGAAAGTGTAAAAGAAGGCCAATAGCTTGTCAATCATTTGATAGACACTTGTTTTTGTGAAATTAACAGTTTCTTCAGGGAGAGGTTATAAAAGTTGTGGATATGGCACATACATGTTTCATTCATGTCTTATTCTTCATTGATCTCATTTGGAGATTTCTTGATAAAGATACTGGAGTGTTTTGTCATTTATTATCTTCAGCTCATTTTACGGATGAGGAAATTGAGGCAAACAGAGTTAAGTGACTTGCCCAGGGTTACAATTAGTAAGTGTTTGATGTCATATTTAATCTCAGAAAGAGAATACTTAACTGTCCCTTTGACAAACACTGAATGTCAAAATAAAACTGACAGCATCATATCAGATTACAACATATTCTAGCAGTTATTTCAATGTATGCTATGAGATAAATGATAAGGTAAGATAGGTCAAAATAAATACCAAATTAGGAGAAAGTAAGTTTGAGAAGTTATTGCATGCTATCACAGGTCAACCTTTTATACATGCTGTTGACTATGAAAAAATGCAAATATTGCTAAAGATATTGACTGATTTTAATGAACTCTAAATAAAATTGATGTACAGCAATCAGATTAAAAAAGAGAAAATATTTCAGACCCCAACTCATCCAACAATTTTTTTCAGCTTCTAACACAGCAAGGATAACACAGATGGCTTTGAGTTAGGAATAGTAGCTCATTTAATCTATCAGTGTTTCAACAGCTCTCTAAGACTTTAAGTTGGAGAGCAGGATTCAGATGCATTGATAAAGTGAGAGTTCTTTATAAAGAGTTTTTTTTTCATGTTACTCAAATTTTTCCCTGTATCCTTCCTCTTTCCTTTACCAAAAAGCCATATTTAATTAAAAACAAAAAGTTAAAAACAAAGAGAAATTGGGGAAAAAGAATATAACTCATCTGCAGGTTTTCAACTGCAAAATGCTAATAAAATACACTTTCAATTTCGGGTTTTTGGATAGAAAGCATCTTATAAACCTTATAGTGCTTTCTAAATTTAAGCTATGAAAAAAATAGGTCTTATGACTAATATAAGATATAGTCTACAATTCTTATTTTCATCTGAGTTTAAACCTTTACTCTTTCAATTGTTGCTTTAAATATTTCTTAATACTAGTTTCAAGAAATTTAAGGAATAAATGTACAATTTACAACTATGGGTTAACAAGTTTGGATGCATTAAAATTTCCAATGGAGATCTGCTGAATTAGCATATCTTTGTATAATTGTGCTACGTTTTTCAAAGCATTTTCACCAGCACAGATATCATTGCCTCTGTTCTATGATTTTGCATAATAACAACATTCCAAGGGAAGAAGATGGTATACTATCTATAAAATTGAGGATAGGAAGGATTTTTTTTCTTCTCTTCTAGTGATGGGTAAGTGTTTTCTTAGATCTTATTTTACCTTTTAGGATTATAGACAAAACAACTTTTAGAATGAATGTGTGGGGATTCCCAGGGCAAGTAAGTAATTTTGGTTGTTACTATACAGAGCCAGCTACACATTGACCTTTGTGATGGATCTGACTGGCTTATTCCTAGAAACAACTTGTTTGACTGATTTTCTTATTTTTCCACTGACCAACTGTTTGTCTACATTTCCTAAAACAACCAAGTGTTTTCACATCAGGTAGACAGCTCCTGTCTAGTATAAAGACAGTAGAGCAGAAATCTAGTCCCAACATCCCCTCTGCTACTCTCAAACAAAGAATGCCTAACCAGAAGCATGGGTTTCGGCATAAGTAACCTACTTTTTTTCTATAGAAGATTCCAATATTCTGTTTTTCTTTGTTTTGCAATTATGTGAACAAGGTTTTGAATATCAATTATGATGAGATATACCCGAAGATACTACTTGAATATGCAATTATATTAATATTTAATGTTTTCCCTCACATTTTCAAAAACAAATATTTATTTCTTTCTTCAGAATTCAAAGTGCAAAAAATTAGTATCCAACATGTCTGTGGAAGAGTTTTATTTACATTTCCTTCAGCAGAGAAATACTTTAATCTCTGAGAAATATTATAAGATTCAAAACTGAATAGTTAAACTGGATCTGTGCTTATCTGCAGAATCATTTTTAATGGGGCAGAAATGGTACATGTAATGCAGAGTTGGTTATTCCCCCTAAATCTGAAAGATTTTCTTCTTATAAAATCACATTAATTTATCTGTACTGACTTTTTTTATTGTGACCTAGAATATAATTTTTCATAGCTATGGAAAATTCCTCTACAAGAACAGATAATCAACTCTGTTATCTAACAGTGTTAAAGAGATGGTTCAGCACTAAGAGGTTCAGTGACTTCATGAGGGTCACACAGACAGTAATTGTCAGAGTCAGGACTTATACCTAGGTTTTCTTGACTCCATGGATTATCCTAAATTAATTCTGTTTCTCTCAATAATTATTATTTCAGGGGAAGCTAAGTTGGTACAGTAGATAGAACACTAGCCCTGAGGTCAGGAGGACCTGAATTCAAATTTGGTCTCAGACACTTAACACTTCCTAGCTGTATGAACCTGGGCAAGTCACTTAATCTCAAATGCCTCAGCAAAATATATATGTGCACATACATATAATTCCAGAAAGACTTATCCAGAAAAAAGAGGTAAACACAATGCATTAGAACTGTATAAATCTCTGATGTCTTCAAAGATTGTTGACTAATTGGACTAAATCCTTCTATCCTAAAGACATAGGTATTAACTTTTGAAATACTAGTGATTAAAGGTGATTACTGATCTTTAAGACTATAGGTGAGCAAACTTTAATTCCATAGCACCAGATTTTAGTTCAGGAATACTTGAATTTGAAGTCTGCCTCATTTATTAACCAACTGTGTGACCTTTGGAAAATCATTTGACATTTCAGATGTTCTGTTACTTTATCTGTAAAATGGGAACAAAAATATAGCATCTGCCTCCTAGGGTTGCCATGACATCCAAAATGAGATAATATGCACAAAGCACTTGGGAAAACTTAAAGCATTGTACATTGCCATTCGATCATTTATCACTTGTGTCTGACTTTTCCTGACCCCATTTGGGGTTCTCTCTGGCAATGATCCTGAAGATATTGTCATTTCTTTTTCCAGGTCATTTTACAGATGAATGAGCTGAGGTTTGCACAAAGTCACACAGCTGGGAAGTATCTTAGGTTAGATTTGAACTCATGAAGATGAGTCTTTCTGACTCCATGTCTGGTGCTCTATCTAATAGTGCCATTTAGCTGCCAGATTAATATTTATTACTATTAATTTTGAAATAGACAATAGCTAGGGCTTTTAATAATAAAAAGCACACAGAATTGTTCTGCAAATTACTGGCATTCATGACCAGGTAATCTAGGAAAGCACTAGAATACAGTTTTTGTACAGATTCCCCTGGGCACTATTTGTTTTGGTCTATAGCCTGATTGTTGTTTTTATCAGTCCAGGGTGGGTTCAAGCTGCAATGAACCCAACCCACAGTGGACAGATAAAAACTGCAAAACAATATTGAAGTTGATTTACACTGCACTTTTCATTTACATTCTTTGCTCCTGCTCTGATTACCAGGGCCACTAATGTTACCATTTATGTGGATTTTTTTTCTAGGCTTGCAGATATGAAATGGGCACTAGGAGCACTGGGGATTGCATTTTAATGAGCTAGGGAAAAAATAGTTATTAAAATAGCAAAATATTTCCTTTTACAGTGACAGATTTAAAAAGGCACATTTTTAAACTGTTGGGGGTTAATGACTATGTCTACTTATATATGCTTATTTTAAAAATAAAATCTTTTGTATTTATTTACAAAAATATGATCATTGCTTGTGTTTATTTGGGGTGGGGCAAACCTTGGGGTTACTTGTTCAAGGGAGTAAAGATCAGTATGGTTGTTTCCATCTACAAACCAATACATTCTCTATAGCTTTTGTTTTATAAAATGGACTGTTAAAAACAAAAAACAGAATCACAATCATAGGATCAAAAAAAAAAAAAGACAGAGTTGCAAGGGGCTTATATGATTATGCATTTCAATCCAAATTGCAAAAAAATTCCCAGTATTACATAAGGACAAATATTGTTCCAATTCTTAACTCTAAGGAAAGAAAAACCATCATTTCTGGAGGAAACCCGTTTCACTTTTGGGCAGTTCCAATTGTTTTTTTTTCTTTCTTTCCCTAACATTAAGCCCAAATTTGCCTCTTTTCAAATTCTATCCATTACTCTTGATTCTGTTGTCTGAGTCTAAATATTATAGGTTTAGGGTTTCAGCACATGAAAGTCTTTCAAAAACTTAACAAGAGCAATTATGTTCTCTTCCTCAAGTGAAATATTACCAATTCCTTCACCCAAACATCATACCATGAACTTAATTCCCTTTGCTACTATACTGATTATTCTCCTCTGAACACCCCACAGCTTATGAATATCCTTCTTTAAGTGTGATGCTCAAAATTGAATATTAAATCTGATGGTCAGGCTACAATGGCACTTTTAAAATTTTTTAAAATTATGGATAAAACAAGCACTTCCATAACATAATGTAATACAAAAAGATTATTATACATGAAATTGCTATGTACAATTTACTATTACTTTCAAATGTACAACAAAATTACCATGCAAATTTCTTTTTTTTCTTTCCTCTCCCCACCCTACAGCTGTCTACTATTACACACAAAGAGGTATGCACATATGTGTATATAAGCAAAATTATTCTATACATACTTCTACTTATCTGATATTTCTCTGGATTTAGATAGAGCTTTTCTTCATATGTCCTTTATATTTAATTTGGGCATTTATAATAGTAAAATAACTTTTCATTCAAAGTTATTCTTAAAACAATAATGCTATTACTCTATACAATGTTCCATTGGTTCCGTTCAATTTACTCTTCTTTATTTCATGTAAGTCTTTCCATGTTTTTTTCTAAGACCATCGAGCTCATCATTTCTTGTAGCACAGTAGTGTTCCATAACAATTATACAACTTGCTCATCCATTCCCCAAATGATGGGCATCTCTGAAATTCCCAGTTCTTTTCCACTATGAAGAGAATTGGTATAAATATTTTAGAACACAGAAATTCTTTTCCCTTTTGTCTAATGAACTCTGGGAATAGATCATGTAGTAGTATTGTTGGGCCCAAGGGTGTAGATAGTTTATAGATAGTTCCTTAATTATTCATTGATGTTAAAACTCCATGACACCCTTCAGTTTTTGAATCAAAGTAGGTAGCTATTTAAGGAAGTTTAGGAAGTGAATGACTCAATGGCTACTAGATCAATAATTCAATGAATGAGTCATAAAAAAAAAATCAAACTCCAGTTAGACCGGAAGGCAAAAGGAAAAAAAACACAGTGGGATGTATAATGGGAATTCCCTGTCTTGGGTTCCATGAGAGCTCAAGTAGAAAGAATCTCACAAGACATGAAATCAGAAGACTGAGGGTCAAAAAGTGAGTAGCTGTGCAGAAAAGAAAATTAAGGAAAACCTCTTTAGCCAAGAGTGGCTACCAACTGAGATTTCATATCTTTTTAGGAATATATGGCCAATCAGAAGTATTACATAACAGAATAGGGAAAGTATGCAAATTCTGGAATCACAGAAGATGCTAATGGTCGGTTTTGTTCCTTTGGCAAATGCATTTCCGCGTAGATGGTCTTATCAGAATTCCCTGTATTGGCAGATGATCTATAAAATGGCAAAGACCCTTCTTAAAGATGTAATTTTTTATTATCACCAATGAAGAATTAAGTCAAATACAAGCTCCACATTTCACTTTCCTTGTCTCCATGGTTACTTTATCTGAGGAGCACATTTATCTCTACCAGGGGACACGGATTTACTGGCCTCTTCCAAAGCAGGGAGACTTAACAGGGCCATATCAAGGACCTTTTGGAGAAAGTGGACTTAACTGATTCCTGCCCCAGAGGCACATTGTCTTCTTTGATGGTTGTCTCAATCTGTCATGTAGGGATAATAATAGTATAATAATAGTCATCCACTACATTTGGGCTAGGCTCTGCTCATGTTTTATTTCTTACCCAATTATATTTTCACTATGAACCTTGACACTGTTCATATATTGTCCTTCCTTCCTCATCTATTTATGCAACCACAATCAAATCCACCTTTTCACTGATCCTGGAAAAGGTGTTCCAATTTATGATTCCATTCCCTAATCCTGTAAGTTTCTAAATTAAAATAATAATAGGTTAATATTTATAAATATAAATACACACACACACACATATATATATATAATTTGCTATGTGCTGGACATTCTGCTAAGAACTTTACAATTATTATATAATTGGAATTATGAGGTAGATTATTATTATACTATTATTATCCCTATATGACATGACAAAAAATATGTAGATCCAAATAACACAGCTCGTGTCTGAGGCTGGATTTGAACTCAGACCTTCTTTAATTCAATGTTTGAGGAATGAGGCCTTACAGAGAAACTTTCTTCAAAATTCTTTTTGCAATTATTATTGCTTTTATTTTTATCAAACTTATTCTCTATCTGCTTTCACCCTGGCTCTCCTCAAAATTGTTTTGAGTGGTTACTCCATCCCCCAAAATGGCCTTTGTTTTAATCTCTCTCCCCTCTTTCCTGCATCCTATATTACTCCTACTTTTCTGTAGGATAAGATAGATTTTTATATTCATATTGAATGTGTATGTTATTGCCTCTTTCAATCAATTCTGATAAGAGTAAGGTTTACTCACTCACTCTCTCCTTCCTATCTTTCCCTCTGCTGTAAAAGCTTTTGCTTGCCTCTTTTTATGGCAAATAATTTATACCATTCCATTTCTCCCTTTCTCTTTCTCCTAGTACATTTCTCTCACCCTTTAATTTCATTAAAAAACATTATCTCTTCATATTCAACTCACACCCATGCCCTCTGTCTCCCTCTGTCCCTACCCCACTTCTGTCTGTCTCTGTCTCTCTGTCTCTCTGTCTTTCTCTGTCTCTACCTCTGTCTCTATGTGTGTGTATACACACACACACACACACACATATATATATATATATATATATATAAATACATATGTATGTGTGTATGCTCCTTTTAACTGCCATAATAAAGAAAACATTCTAAAGAGTTACAAGTATTATCCTCCCATGTAGGAATTCAAACAGATAAACCTTATTAAGTCCCTTATGGTATCATTTTCATGATTACCTTCTTATGCTTCTCCTGAATCCTGTACTTGAAAATCAAATTTTCTATTCAGCTCTGGTCTTTTTATCACTGATGCTTGAAAATTCTCCATTTCATTACGGGTCCACCTTTTTACTCAAAAATTTCACCAGTTTTTCTGGGTAGGTGGTTCTTGCTTGTAATCTTATCTCCATTGTTCTCCAGAATATAATCTTCCAAGCCCTCTAGTTCTTTAATGTAGAAGCTAACTGGAGATCCACTGTACTTGAATTGTTTCTTTCTGGATGCTTGCAATTTTATCTCCTTGACCTTGGAATTCTGGAATTTGGCTATAATATTCCTGGGAGTTTTCATCTTGAGATCTCTTTCAGGAGGTGATCAGTGGATTCTTTTAATTTCTTTTTTATCCTCTGATTCTAAGAATATGAGGACAGTTTTCCTTGATAATTTCTTGAAAGATGACATCCAGGCTCTTTTTTTTTTATCAAGACTTTTATGTAGACCAATAATTTTTAAATGATCTCTTCTGGATCTTTTTTCTAGGTCATTTTTTTTTTCCAATAAGATATTTTTTCTTTTTTTCTTTTTTTTTTCTTTTTGCCTTATTGTACCTTGGTTTCTCATAAAGTCATTAGCTTCCATTTGCTGAATTATAATTTTAAGGGGGGAATTTTCCTCTTCTGTAAAATGAAGAGGAATTTGGCCAATTTTGCTTTTTAAGGCATTCTCTTAGCTTTTTGTATTTCCTTTTGAACCGTTCTCAATTATTTTCCTAATTTCCCTCTAATTCTTTTTTAATTTTCCAAAATCTCTTTTGACCAATTCTATTTCTTGGAGGCTTTGGATGTAGTACCTTTGATTTTGTTATCGTATTCTGAGTGTTTTGATCTTCTTTGTCACCACAGTAACTTTCTGTGGTCAGAATACTTTTTCTATTTTCTGCTCATTTTTCTAGCATATAAGTTTACTTTTAACTGTTTTTAAAGGTAGGATTCTATTTCTAGGATGGAGTGTGAAATATCCCAAGCTTTCAGGGTTTTGTGCCGCTGTTTTCAGAGATCCTTCTGGGGACTTCACTACAAACATCATTTTCTTCCCTGGAGTTGTTAGGAGGATCACTACCTTACTCTAACTGTAAAATCTAGTGTGCTAAAGCAACAGAGTCCTTCCTTTGATCTCCTGTGAGCCGAGGCCTCTGGAAGCTGCCACTGCCACCTCTGCCCACATCAAATCCAGTTCTTTTGGTTTTCCAGGGCCCTCTCATCCCACTGACAAACTTTTCTGCTGACCTTCCAAGTAGCCTTTGTCATCTCTGGGTTGAGAAATCTAGGACCTTTGCTGCTGACTTTCTAAGTTGTCTTCAGCTGGAAAATGGTCTGTTCCATCTTTTGAAGTGTTCTGACACTTTAAATTTTGTTTGGAGTCATTACTTAAAGGAATTTAGAGTAGTTCAGGTCAGAGATTGGGCAAGTTCTTGTCTTTACTTTCCCATCTTGGCTCTTCCTTCCTAATAAATGCTTTTTAATTTATTCATTCAAAGTATTTTGTAGAAAAGAACTAAGAAACCTGTCTGTGTACTTGTTTAATACTGGATCTTTTACTATATTATTGTATAATACTCTGCCTCCTCAGACTTGAATAGTACTTTTCCCCTCTTGTATTTGTAATGATATGTAATGTAATGATATGTAATGATATTTGTAGGTACATACAATTGCCTTTTTCATTGAACAAAATATTAGAATATAAGATCATCATCAGTACATCTAAGGTATATTTATTACAATTCTATCAGCAGATAGGATATTAAGAATTGTGTATACCTCTTTTTTGTGTTGTGATTGTGATCCTCTGTACTAAGGTTCTCAAAAAAGGTTTTCATTATAGATAGCTTGGAAATTATGACTATTTAGTGTAATGAAATTTGTTAAAATATTGTTCTCAAGTATTTATGGATCAGTGTTGAATCTAGACAATTGTGGGTAACTTCTATTTATAAAAATTTGGCTCCCTCCATGATTTGGCTCAAGTTCTTTTGTTGAATTCTATAATTTTAAAGGTCTGTTTATGTAGGATGGAGATAAATTATCTGTCAAATTATGAAAGGTTTTAGGTCTCTGTTGCATAATACTAGTGATCAGGTTGTATTTTGAAATGTATTGAATAGATGTTAATTTTTTCTCATCTGCAATGATGTGTTCCATGGTTTCTGTTTCATTGATCACAAATTTAATCTCTTTATGTTAATCCATTGGGAATTTCTGGTGGCAATGTATTCAACCTAAATCACTATCATCAATCATTGTATTTTCAAAAACTGCATAATTTAGCCAAATGTTTCATATTTCTTTACCCATAGATTTTTGTCTAAGTTTATGAAGACATCACTTATTAGGGGAGTTTTTATTCTTTATTGGATGATCATAGATTCCATGAAATTTTCAAGTATCCCAAGTAAAAATGAAGATAACAGAGATTTTGAGCTTAAGTCAGGATGGCAAATTGAACCTGTATTCTTATTTAATGCTAATAAAAGTGAAATTTCTTCTGTTGGGGAAAAATAGAGCCAAGCTTACATTTGAGAGAAAAAAAATTATTTTTCAATAATTCACATACCATTGTGAACCATTTGAATTAATAATTATGTATTTTTCCAGACTCACAATTTTCTACTTCAGAGAAGCTAGATTTTACTGTCACTTCATTTAATGCAATTTTTGTTGGCTATTATATTAATGGCACAGAAAATTTTTGTTTCCAATTTATTCAGAATGAATTTTAATTTTGTTGGGCTTCTTGTGACCAAAAGATGAACAAAATTTTTTCATTATCCATATTCTTTGGGGGTTTTCTCACCTCTTATTCTTTTATTTCTCACATTAGTTGCTTATTTAATTTTTTTCCTACTTTGATTCCTTTTATTATCAATATCATGCTTCTCATTGTAGCAAAAGTACATATCACCACATATATTGTTGATTGCCAGTCCTGAAATGTTTTTATGCTTTCAGTCAAATATTGTGGAAAAATGTGCTTTTCCACAATCCTGACTTACCATTTTTACTACATTGTTGATCTAATAAGGTAATTCTATTAATAAAGTTTGAGACACTGAAACTCTCTCAGCCAACTAACTGGTACTTTCTAGAAGCAAATTTGATATGCTTTCAGGTATATTAACTTAGTGATTAATGTGGTTTCCAAGAATTTTACCAGTACTGCACACACCATAATGTGAACACAGTGATGACAAAAGCAAATAACATTGCTTTTGGTGATATTGTTCAATAATGATGCATAGAACTCTCGATTTCTTCGGACTTAACTGCTAAGGACTTATTTTGTTCTGTTGTAGAGAACTGAATCATATTACTTAAGATCATAAGATTTGATGTAATACTGATCTTTCTCTGGGCATCTTACATCATTACATAGTGATTTTAAACTACTTGTAGCTTCAAATTATTTAGTCAGTTTTTTGATTGAGCACAATCCAAAAGTCGCAACAAGCTTCTAATAATTAGATATTGGAGAAACATATCTACTTAACTATTTATAAAAATTAATTTAAATAGTTTGACAGAATGCTGTTCTTAGATTCAGAAGTTTATGCTCAAATTGTGCCTCTGACACATAATAGCATTGTATCCATGGACAAGTATTGGTCTCTTCCTTCCAACTCCCACTCACAGGAATCTTTATAAGACTCCAATTTATGAAAACACAGAAAAAATGAAAGATCTATACCAAAAAACAAAAACTAGATAAACAAATAAATCTAACAATGTTTAATAATTCATACCATAAATGATGATAATCCATGGATTACATTGATATTATTTTCAATGTTCTACTAAATGTATGAAATATATTTCATTTGATGAAAGAAAATGGATACTGCTAAATAAATATTGTCATATAAAAATCTTGTGAATTGCTGATAAGTAAATTAATATGCCTAATATTTTATATCTCCTACATAAACAAAGTCTGGAAACTATAACTAAGTCCTACATAAAAAATTTAGTTATAGGCTCCAAACTTTATCAAAACTTGCCTTATGCTTTGTTGCTATAAGATATCTAAGGCATTATGTTGATGCCATGCTAAACCCCAATATTAAATGACTTGAAAATATTAAAAGCTGATATAATCTGTTTTCAGACATTAAATAAGGCAGTGAGCTATGAACTTAGAAAATATATTTAGTAATTTCCGTTTTTCTTCCTTTACAAAAAAAGAAAGAATTTGTGTGAGGCAGAGAATGCTAATGGACCATTTACTGTGGTTTCTGTGGGCAGTTTGGAATATTTATAATGTAAAGAATATGAAATGAAAGCAACAGCATCTCAAAATAATAAAATCTTTCAAGAAAGCCTAAATGGCAGTGCTTAGTAGGAGATGAACAGAAGCAAATTCACATCAACAAATGGCAAATGAAACAGTCCTACATGTATAAGAAGAAATTTCTTCAGCACCAAAAG
>JAJPUD010005686.1:100997-151165 GCA_023553655.1 Myrmecobius fasciatus | reverse complement strand
GGGGGGCCGATGGGGCAAGAACGGCCGGGCCCAGTCCGGGGGGCCCCGTGGCCGAGAGCTGGCAGCGGGCCGGACGCCGCGATGTCTCTGTGTTCTAAGGAGGGAAGACTGGTTCCTGGAAAAGGAACGGTGAGTAGACGGCCCGCGGTGCCCCCGGAGCCAGTCCGGCCCGGGTTTCAGGAAGGCTCCTCTCCCCGGGCTTTGGCACACCACTGGGCACGGTCTAGTGCCACGGAAGAGAGGTGGACGGGCTTTGGGGTGGCCACAGCCGTGAGGGGCTCCGGGACACTGTCGGGGTCGTGGAGGTCATCTCAAGCCTTCCCAGAGGGCCCGGCCAGCGGTCTCCCATGTGAACCCCATTTAAAATTGGAAGTGACCCTGTGGTGGCAGGTGCCCCAAAGAGCGAGATGCCCAGCTCTCCTGCCCGGCTGAAGTGCTGAACAGCATTGGGGGGTCCTGGGGGTAGGGGGACCCCCGGGAGGGTCTTGCCTCTGTGGGATGGGTCCGTGCCAAGGGAGAAGGATCCAAAGCCACGAGGTCCCGTGGCCTAGTCGGGTCTGTCGGAGGCGGCCCTGCCCCTAACTCCCAGTCATTCAGTCCACGATCTCCCCGAGGGCCCTGGGCTGGGGAATTGGGGGGTCTGCAGCAAAGACAGCCCAGTCATTTCACTCCTAAGTCAATGCTGTTGCTGCAGGGGTGGGGAGAAGTGGTCTGTGAGGACCCCCACCCCAAGCTGGAGGGGCTTGTTTGTGATGAGGTGGTGAGACATTGGAGGGGGAAAGACTGCAGCTCTGAGAGGAGGGGGGGGCCCTAGGAGGCAGCCCTGCATCTGCTGGCCATCCCTCGGGCGAGGGTCCCAGGTCTGGGCAGGGAAGCCGTCCCATGGAAGCCATCCCACTCCCTGCTGGTCTCTGTGGCCTGGGCTCTTCCCCAAGTCCATCAGCCACTCTGTCCGGCCTCCAGGGTGGCCCTCCCCGGCCCGCCAGAGCCCTCTAGCACCCCGGATCTTTGGCGTACAGAGGAAAGGAGCCTCAGAGATCTCAGGCAGATGGGGGGGAGATGGTGAAGAGAGCGACTGGGGTGACTAGCGGTTGGACTCTGGATTCCTGTGGGCCGCCCCCTCTGGCCTTGGTGCTGAAGGAGGCCGAGCCCCCCTCTCCCATTTCACACAGAGCTGCCATGTCCGCCCTGGGATGGCACAGTTCGGCTCGACTGGAACCGGCTGTGGTCTTGGGAGGCGAGGGGTCAAAGACTGGAGCTTGGGGGGATCCTGGCCAGAAGCTTGGATCTGGCCCCTCTAGGAGAGGTTGGACTTGGCCTCTCACGCCCGTGCTGGACGGGCGAGCGTTTGGGCCTCAGTGAGAGACAGGGAGACTTGCGGCCCTTCTGCCTTTCTGAGACGAGCTCGCAGACGGGCACCCCTCAAGCTCGGCCCCCCTGAGCCAGTCAGTACCTCTGCTGCGTTTAGCCCGTGCCCTGGGGGAGCAGGCCAGGCAACTGGAGCCGCTTCTGCCACCTGCTGCAAAGCCTGATGGTCCAATTTGTGGCCGCAGTGAGAGGGGGACTTGCAGAGGCTTTAATGCAACTAGTACCGAGAGAAGCTGTGGGGAGCCTCGACCTGAGTCCGCCTGAGCCTCCCCGGGCCTCCCTCCCTGGCACTGCTCCTGCCCTCCACCAGGGAGGTGAGAACACAGCCACAGACCGCCCGGACGAGGGCAGGCCAAGTGGGCGCTGCCTCGGGCACCGCTTCCTCCCCCTGCCGAGCGTGGACACTTGAGCTTTGGGCATCGGGTGCGAGCTCAGTCAGGGCGGGGAGGCTGTTGTCTGATGGGCCCTGGCTTGGCCCAGATCTCACCCTTCATGGGTAACCCCTGCCCCCCAGCCAGACTTTGGGGAGGCAGTCAGCCTCCTGGGGCACCCCCTAAAGATTCTGCTGCTGAGGAGGCAGCGGGGGGAGGGGAGCAGAGGTCCACAGTCAGATGGGGGGGGGAGAAGCCTTTAAAAAGTGCCCCCCCAACACAAGCAGAAAAGCAAAGAAGGGAGTTGGGTGTAGCAAGGAGATGCCTTATGAAGGGGGGGGGGTCACTTCCTGGTGAGACACAGGTGACAAACCCATGCTTCTAGTCGGAACCAAGGGGAGGGCGGCCGCAGAGTGAGCGTGCCCGGCCGTGCCAGCCAGGAGAGCCCCCCCAGAGGTGCTCAAGCAATGCTGCTGGGAGGCTGGCTTCCCTCAGGGCTCGGGGGCACAGACAGCCTTCTAGGTTCGAGCACCCTTGGGAGTGTACCAGGGCGCCCTCGGAGACTTGGCCCTGGCCCGAGCTCAGTTGTCGCAGGGCTCTGCTCCGGCTCCCCTTGCCCCCTTGCCTTCTGCGTAGTCCGCCGTCAGCTCTGCTGCTCTGCACGTCACCGGCCTGCTGGGTACAAGGCGGTCTGTGGCCTTTCCCATCAGGGCCCTTGCTGGCGCCTGGCGCCTCTTGTTCATTCTCTCACGGAGCCACCCTTTGCCTTCCCTCTCAGCAGGTGACCTGGGAGAGTGGTGACTGTTCTTTACAAAGTCCTTCGGTCTTAATGTGTGGCTCTACCTCCCCCCTCCCCCCCCCCATGTTCCCCCTTGTTCCCGACTTGGAGGAAGAAGGGCCCCCTTTGTAAAAATGTGATGGGATTTTTTCTAACAGGGAATTCACTCCCCTATACCTCTGCCCCCCCCCAACCCATAATTGCTTGCATGAATCCCCTTCCCAGCGCTCAGGTCCCCATCTCCTCCCTGAATGCTGCAAAGGCTGGCTACTGGGCCTCCTTGTGGTCTCTTCCCTCTGGTCACGGCAGTGCCGGAGCGCCTCTGTTGCCCTTCCTGCCCCTGTAGCTCAAGGACTGGCGCGAGGCTCTCCGGTGGGCATCGAGAGCTCTGCCCCTCCCCTATGTTTTAGCCAGACTGGCTTTGTCGTTCCCCAAACTCGATCTTCTGGCTCCCTTCCCAAGCCTTGAGACAGGCTGTCTCCCTGACCAGATATCCCCCACTCTGAGGCAGTTGGGGTTCACAGCGGGTCTTGAGTTCCTAGGGGGCTAACCTCTAAGGGGGCTTCTATCGCTAGAGACCCCCGTGCTCCCCAATGATGGTTAACTGGCTGACCCCTTGGATAAAGGGGTATTTACTGAGAAGGGGTATTTACAGAAATGGCAGCAGTGCCCTCCCAAGCCCCTTGCCTGGGTGGTGTGCACGGGCACACAGGACACACACACACTCAGGCTCAAACGTAAGAGTTCCACGAAGCTCATGGTGCAAATCCACAGAAAGCTCAGGGCCCGGGGTGGCTCATGGGCCTTAATCCCATGTCTCATTTCGGGAGTTCACTTGGTGGAAGGTTGGGACTCAGTCGCTCCCTTTCTCAGCTCTGGGTCTCACAGGCCCATAGTGCTCCAGGACTGATGGGTACGTGCTTTCTGGCCTCTGCTCCCAGCACCGCTGGCTTTGAGCCTCAGGTTCTTGGTGGGACCTCCCGGGGCTTTGATGGAGATGCATGCTTTCCTGGTTGCCTGGGCATGCTCACTTGCCTAAGCTAAGGAGAGAAATGGGGGCCCAGTGAGCTCGGGGCCATATGGTGGCCAGGGAGGGCACCATAGCCAGCTTGCCTTGTCTCCTGCTCCGTGTGGGAGCTCACCATCTTCCTGGCTTGGTGAGGTCATCGCTTAAGCCTTCTTGTATGGCACCCTGGTTCAGCTCAGTTTGCCACCAGGAGGAAATCTGCTTGAGCGTCTGGCCGAAAGAAGGCTCGGCGAACTTGTTTGATCCCAACTGAGGAGGGAATGTCTTCATGTGCGGTGCTTGGGCCACCAGGAAGCCTTCCACGACTAGTCCCCCTCGTCAGCTGAGGTCCCGGGGCACTAAGAACGCCGTTTGGGATCCCGGGCTCTCTGGGCCCTGCAGAAGCAGGAATGATGGGTGGATGTTTTTCCGTGTTCGTGCCATGTCCTACCTCCCCATAGAAGCTCCGAGAAGACAGACGCTGTTGTTTGTTTTGTCTCTGAAACCCCAGGGCCCTGAACGTGGCACATATGCCATGGTAGAATGTATGAGATCCAACTGGAGGGAAAAAAGTTTTTAATCAACAAAAACCTACCATTGATCCCTGCCAAAACAAGAAGGAAAAACCAGCCGTCTCCTGTAGACGCGTACAGAGGAGCCGAAGGGAAATTGCAGCATTGGTTTTGTTCCCCAAATAAAAATGTCTCAGTCTATCACCCGAGTGCTTCCCTTGCTAACGGGACGGGCAGACATGGTCCTGGGCTTGGGGAATAGCATTGGGAGTCCTCTGGGATCGTGGCGGGCGTTGTTACAAAGTGTTTCACAATGGCTTGTTACTGTATACATTGTTGTTACTGTATGCATTGTTGTTACTGTATACGTTGTTACTGTATAAAAGAAACAATTATTAAGCACCTGCTAAGTGGCAGATGGGGTCCTGGGTGTAGGGAATATAAAGAATAGCAGGAGGGAGTCTGGCCTCGAGGAGCTCAGTCCAATGGGGCAAACAACTACAGACAGGATGAAGGGGGAAAGATCCACGGAGGGGGGCACTGGAATTAAGAAACGGGGAGAAAGGCTTCCTGTGGAGGGCAGGATTTTATGGGCACTTGGAGGAAGTGAGGGAAGCCAGGAAGCTGGCAGTGATGAGGAGGGAAAAGTGCTTCCTCATGGGGGGTGGCCAGAGAAAAGGCCCCGAGCTTGGAGATCGAATGTCACCAGGTGACAAAGGATCAAAGGAAATGGGTTGGGTTGGAGGGGGAGGTTGGGAAGATGGAACATTTGATCCTGATGTGACAAGCAGTCTCCTGCAGTTTGTTGGGAGGGGAATGGCTCGGGCTGGAGCTGGACGGTAGGAAGATAAGGCTGACAGCTGAGTGAATGATGGACTGGAGTGGACAAAGCCTGGCGCCAGTGCCGGCAGCTAATAAGATATCCAGATAGCAGGAGATGAGGTCTGGAGCAGCCCGAAGGCCGTGTCAGGAGGGGGAGTACTCCAGAGTGGTTGTGGCCTTGGCAACGGATTGGGGGCGGTGAGGGGGTAAAAGGGAGTGAGGAGTCCCGAGTGATCTGGGGGACTGGAAACATGGCGGGAAGCAGACAGGAGGGTGTGTGCATGGGGGATAATGCCTTCAAATGCTGACATCTGGGAGACCTAACTCAAGATTTCCAATGGGTAGATGCAGGTTAGAGGTGGACAAATGTGTCCCAGAATCAGCAGCATGGAGGCAAAAAGGAAACCCGTGAGAGCTGATAGGATCAAGTGAAGAGGTCCTGGGGGAGGGGGGACCTGTGGTGGAGGGGGTCTGGAAAAGGAGACAGAGGAGAACTGGTCAGAGAAGTAAAACCAGGAGAGAATAAGTGACCTGAAAACCTAGAGAGAAAAGCATGCTGGACAATATCCAGTGATCAAACTTGCCTGAGGCTGCGGGGAGATCCAGGAGAGCGATTGAGAAAAGGCCACAGATCTGGCAGCTAAGGGAGAGCATTCAGTGCAGAGGTGAGGCTGGAAGTCAAGCTGCAGAGGGTTAAGAGAGGGAGAAGAAAGGAAGAACAGGCGGCAGTTCCAGCAGCCAACCTGCTAGTTTTTTTTGATTTTTAAATAAGTTCTGTTGACATTTTCATCATTATGGTTATTCCATATATCCTTCCCTTCCTTCTCCCCAAGAGCCATCCCATATGACAAGTAGTATTTTTTTTTTTTTGAAGGGAAGAAGTCAGCCCGAGTGGTTGATAGATTGATAAAGGCCCCCAAACTGTGCCGTGTGTAATACCTGTAGACTTCCCACCTCCACGCAGGGAGGAGTTGGGATCTGCTCAAATCGTTTAAGCCCTGCTTCTTTATGTATATTTTTTTAATATTCACTTTGGATTGTTTGTGTATCTTTGTCCTTTGCATTTACTGTGTAGATTGTTTTCTTGGCTCTGCTGACTTCACTCTGTGTTGGTGCATGTTGATCTTTTCATGCTTCTCTATATTCACCACACAGGAGATTTCCCATGGCTCAGTAATATTCCATTCCATTCACATTTGCTCAGCCATCACCCCCTGTTGCTTCTAACTCAGTCATCAAGCGCTGCTAGAAATAATTCAGAGTATTTGGTGACTTTCTTCATGGGGATGACTTCCTCGGGGTGTATATATATATATATATACACACACACACACACACACATATATATACATATATATATATATAGTGGACCTTCTAATTCAGAGTGGGACTGTTTTTGTCACTTTATTTGCATAATTCCAAATTGTTTCCATAATGGCCATCCCATTTCACAGCTCCACCAACAATGTATTAGTGTGCCTATCTTCCTCCAACCCCTCCAACATTGACTATCGCTATTTTTTTTTATCTGTTCCAAATTTGTGATGTGAGGGGAAACCTCAGGATTACTTTGATGAGCGTTTCTCTATTAGTGATCTGGAGCATTCTTTCACGCAGTTGTAAATATTTTGCAGTTCTTTTGATACCTCTTTGTTCATATCTTTTCACCACTTATCCATCAGGAAATGACTGTTAATCTTATATTGATTTATAAACATACGTGTGTGTGTGTGTGTAGTTTTAGTATCTTGGTTACCAAATCCTTATCAGAGAAATTTGATCCAAAGATAATTTTTTTCTATTAATTTTTTTTTAATCCTTATTTGCCTTAGAGAGGTTAGGTAGCACAGTATCCAGAGCAGTAAGCCTGGAGTCAGGAAGACCTGAGTTTAAATCCAGCCTCAGGCACTTACAAGCTGTGTGACTCTGAGCAAGTCACTTAGCCGCTGCTTGCCTCAGTTTCCTCAACTGTAAAATGAGAATAATAATAGCAACTGCTTTCTAATATTGTGAGGATCAAATGAGATAATTCTCAATGTTTAGCATAGAGTCTGGTACACAGTAGGCAATAAATGTTAGCTATTATTATTTTTTACTTATTAGATATTCTTATCCTAGTACATTAATGTTTGTGTAGATGTTTTTCAGTTTCAAGTAATCAAAGTCATCAATTTTATCTTTTGTGATTGTCTTTTACATTTCCTTCTCATAACCGAGTATATATGTGTACATAACTATATGATCCATTTCTCTTCTAATTCTTGATAGTATAATGTTTACTATTAAGGTCATGTGTCCACTTAGAATAATATTGTGGAGTATAGTATAAAGGGTCGATCTAAGCTTAATTCTAATTTCTGCCATACTGTTCCCCTCCCGCCGAGACAATTGGGGTTAAGTGACTTGTCCAGGGTCACACAGCTAGGAAATATTAACTGTCTGAGGCCAAATTTGAACTCAGTTCCTCCTTACTTCAGGTCTGGTGCTCTATCCACTGCACCACCTAGCTGCTCCTATTTCTGTGATTTTTTAACATTTTATTTTCAATATATCTGTGCCCTCCTTGTACAACATCCATTTTTGCAAACATTCCATATGGTGCTGAGAAATATGTGTATTCTTTTGTAGCCTCATTTAGAAGATGCTATAAGGCTTTAAATTCTGCTTTCTCTAGCCATTTGTTCACTTAGATATTTTCCCATTTGCTTGTCTTTCTGTTAGACTTATCCAAAACAGAACTCTCCTTTCGCTGTTGTGTTTCTATTTGTGTCTTGTTGCTCAGATGGCAGAAAGATTGATTTCTTGTCTATAGTTCCTTTCAGCATAATATTATTTCCTTGGTTATATCTTTTTTGAATGGTCATTTTTGATTTGCCAGATAGCAATTTTTTGGAGGTACTTTATGCCTAGTAAATTTTTTTCCATCCCCTCAGCTCTCTTTGGTGTGTATCTTTGTTTTTTAAATGTGTTTCTTGCAAGCAATGGATTATAGAGTTTTGTTTTCTTATCTAATCTGTCACTCTTTCATTTTATTGGATTTCTTTATTCAATTACATTTACAGTTTTGAGGGTTAGATTTATATTTTCTTCTACCTGTCTTTGGTATTGGATTTTTAAAAAAAAGTTATAATTTTTCTTCCCCCCCCCCAACTTCTGCTGGAAACACATGCTATATTCCTTAATCTTTTTTTAAGATGGTCCTGTTCCCATCGGCTCTCTTCCCCTCCCCCTTTCTGAGTGCCCTTTCTTTCCTTTATCTTTGGAGTTTTATTTACTAGTTACTTTTTAATCTCTTATTTTTAGCTGGTTATAGAATTCTTTCCCCCTTTTTTCTTTCCTCAATAGATTCCCCCTTCCTCTCTTCTCCTTCAGGTAGTGCTGTTCATTTATTTTTTTTAAATTTCTTTGCCAAAAAAGATTTCTCTTACTCTTTTCATTATCCATCTTTTCTCTGTTTACTCTAGAGCCTCATTCACCAGTTCTTGATTCCCATAATTCTTTGGTTTCTTTCTTATCTCTATTTGTCATGCAGTCAAACATCCAGCGTTTTCATTCTAGCGACTCCCCTCTAGAGATTTTTCTGCTACTGCCTTGTAGGGCTCACCCCATGGATTTCCTTTTTCCATTGTTCCTCATTCCCAGAACAGTGCCAGTTATTGCAGAGGTCAGAGAGAACACTACCCCATGATAAGGCCTCTCTCCCCCAACTGTTCTACACTCTCTTTCTACAATTGCATGGAAATCTCCCTCCATCTATGTTCTGCCATTTCTCCAGATGTCAGTTGTCCCCAAAGGTTCCAACTTGCTCCTTGCCAGGACAAATGATTTTCTGTCACCAAATCCATGTAATGAGAACTTTTGATTTTTGACTTAATATCATCTGGTGAAAACCTGACTTAAGGTATAATATGTTAAAGGGAAGGAGCAGGCTGTTTATCTTAGCTGGGAAGTTGTTGAGTTGATCAAAATCTGTCCCAGATGTGAAAACTTACTTAAGGACTTAAATGTTCCTTAGAAAAGAAGTAAATCCTCCTCCTCGAGCAGTTTATTTGGGAACCCTCTAAATGTAGTTTCATCTATAACTTGATTTAGTTTACCTCTAGAGTTTGTTTGACAAATTTTGTTTCCTCGGGGAATATAGAAGATTATGGCTGTTTACCTCAGTTTGCTCAACTTTTATGACATTGAATGAAGTTGGGATTAAGGCTCTATTTCCTTTTTTTTTTGTGGACTAAGAATATGGATTACAGTGTGTCAAAGAATTATTTCTCTGTCATTGTCACATAGTTAGGGACCAGGACAAACATTTCTGCAGGGTAATGAGGTTTACCCTCTGCCTGGCTCACCTTCCAACCACAGGTTAATGTTGTTTAGCTCGGTCTGCCTCCTCATGACTGTTTGGGTTTGCTTGGCCAAAATACTGGAGCGGTTTGCCATTGCCTTCTCCAGCTCATTTTACAGATGAGGAAACTGAGGCAAACATGAGGGTGTGATGACTTACTCAGAGTCACACAGCTGGTAAGTGGTTCAGGGCAGTCTCCCTGTGTACAGGCTGAATATTCTATCCCCTATGGCACCACTTAGCTTCCCTTCAAGTGGCAGTTTCCTTTAGCCTCTAATTTACTTTTGATTTTTAACATTTTTCATAATTAATAATAATAAATTTAATAATTAATAATAATTTAAATAATAAATAAAATTTAATAATTTAATAATTCATGGAAGAAAATATCACTTGATAAGGTTTACAGACTGAAAATAGCCAATTTTTTTTTTTTGCATTACTGAACTAATGAATCTATCACCTTAGGGAAAGTGTGATTTAAAAAAATACCTTAAGCATTATTTACATTTGACCTTAGTTTTAAGAAGCTTCAAACTTCTCCCCCTAAAAAATCCATTAAGATATTTTGGAATTCATCCACCACATTCAAATCAGAATTTAGAAAGTAAAGATATTACATTTTACTTGCAAATTTAATCTCTAATTAGATCACAATGTCATAAATTCTCCCTTTTTTCCTGTTTGTACTCATCTCTGTCACTCACCTGGCCAGGATTAAAATGGAAAAGAGATTATTTTTATCTCTCTGATCAAAGAGTGAGTGGAAGTAAGTGTCTGCTTATTGGGAAGGGAAGTTCAGCATCAAAACTTCAGTATATCACACAGAGCAGGGAGAGAGGATTTAGGTATAAAAACGGCATTAATTAACTTAAATAATTGTGTTGAATCGTCCCAGTTTTCCAACCATTTTAGAATAAGGGAGTTTCAAGAATAAGCTTTCTCTAGGAACTTGAAACAATGCCAGCAGATGTAAGGGGATAGTCCCCTTTCCAGTGTCCTCTCTACCTAAAATGCAGATATATACCTTGAAACCGGAATCTGGCAGCTAATTCTGAAATCCCAAGGATTTTGCTTGGCCTCCAGAGTCTGAAAATGTGCGGATTGCAATCAGTCCTTCCGTTACTCCCGAGATAAATGTGAACGGTTTGATTCATTGCGATTCTTGCTCAAGCCATTTTTCACTTCTTTCTTTTGTTCTACTGTCATGGACACAAGGTCATATAGAAGGAAATGGCATGTTACTCCAGTATCCAGGATCAAGAAAATCCCAAATGGGGTCATGACGATCTGGACACAACTGAAAATGTCTAAACAGCAACAACACACAACTTGAAATGTAAACATACAAGACAGATTGAGTGGAGTGCTAAACTTGTATGTAATTGTGAACTAAGGATGAGATAAGAATAAAGATGGAAATAAAGGAAAGTACTGAATCAGAGGGTATTCTTGGAAAAGAAAAGAGAGACAGGAACTTTAAACAAGTAGAGATGAGAAAAGAAAGAGTGGACAGTTAAAAAAAGTTGGAACCCATTTGCACCGACTTAGTATGAATGGAGACTTTGAAAGTCAAGATTTGGAGTTTGGGAAAGACAGATTCTAACAGGTTGGTTTTTTTTTTTGTTTGTTTTTGTTTTTTGTTTTTTTTAATCTCATTGAGATAAGTTTATGAGAAATAATTTGAAGAAGTGCCTGTTAGCAATCTGAGATTGACAATACTCAACCAAATTTCATTTTGTATAAACTATAGGAATAAATTTTCAGCGTAGAATTATTTGGATATAGCATAGCAAAATTCTGTCCTAGAAGGACCATCAGAAGAGTGTGCTCCAATTTCTGTTTGAGGAATATAGTCGTAATATTATAGTCAGAGAGGTAGCATAGTAGGCTGATAGAGCACTGACCCTGGAGACATGGATACTCCTCTTTGTGAATCAAATCTGGCCGCAGACACTTCCTAACTGTGTGACCCTGGGCAAGTCCCCAAACCTAATTTGCCTCAGTTTCTTCATCTTTAAAATGAGCTGGAGAAGGAAATGGCAAACTGCTCTTGTACCTTTGCCAAGAAAACCCCAAAAGGAGTAATGGAGATTCGTGCACGACTGAAACAACTCAACAGAAGCACAATATTATTATGTTTACAATTTCCACGATTTAAGAGAGCCTTACGAGGCTCCAAAACAGGGAGATGGGATGTATGACTGCTACCATAAATTGAGCCAACAATGGGCCTATGATTTGAGATGCTGGCAGCCAATGGTTTCTTGGGGAAATTGAGGTTTTGAGTGATGCTATTTATGATTTGATTTGATTTGATTGAATTTGTCCTGAAACTAAATTAAAACGTGGTTTCATTTAAAGTGAGATGTAATATATGCATATATTGGATTTAAGATACATTGCTACCATGTTTAACAAATATTGGACTACTTGCCATCTGGGGAGGAGATGGAGGGGGGGAATTGGAACACAAGGTTTTGCAAGGGTTAATGTCAAATTATCCATGCATATGTTTTGAAAAATAAAATGCTTTAATTAAAAAAAAAAGAAAAGGAAAAAAATAAAGTGAGATGTATTCTCCTATCAGGATGCTTGTGTTATAGAGTTATATAGCTACTTGTGACTTATACAGAGATCAGACCTTAATAGATGTTTGACATTTATGTGATATACTTAGAAATTTCCACTAATGAGGTTCAAAAGTATAATTACTAGTTTTTAGATGCAATTAATATAGAATGTCAAACTGACAGATGAATGAAATGATTTTCTATGTAAGAAGATTTGGAAAAGCATTCAAATGGATGTTATTTCACTGGCAGTGTTTTATGTTTTAAAAGTCTGTAATATTGTTTATGTTATTGTTAGGCTTCTCATTTTTTTTTTTTTTTTTTGCATCAGGATATTTGGGAAATCACTGTAAAAGAAATACTGTGGATTTGAAAAATGAACCCAGAGGGTGACACAATTGTATCTTAAGAAATGAATTTTTCTTTTAATCTCAATGCTGTTAGGTAATGAATTGGTCTATAGAGACTGTGATCACAATGTTGAAAAACTTTTAAGTATTTAATTTGGTTTATTTTGCATTAAAATGAAAAATAGTAATAACTTAATATTTGGAGAAAAAATCCACAGATTTCTTTTCCTGATATGTGAAATTTCTTTGGGGACTTACCAGACTCCTTGGTCAGGGTCACAGAGCTAGGAAGTGTCTGAGACCAGATTTGAACTCAGGTCTTCCTGACTTCAGGGCTGGTGCTCTAACCACTGCGCCACCTAGCTGCCCCAGGGTCATAAAATTTTATTAGGTTTGTTGACAGCATATTGTAGAATTCTAAAATAATGAAATGTTTTTACATTTCATTTTTAATGAAAAACTAGGATCTTTTTAATAAATTTTTAAAGAGGGCTTTCAAGTTGAATCCATAAGTTATTTTTTTACCTGGAATCAGAGTTCAGTCATCTTTATCCTGATTTGCTTTTGTGAGGCTAATCTGTGCTTTTGAAGAGCTAAGATTGATTTTGTTATAACTGTGTCCTTCCTCCTTCCTTTCATAGCAAACTCCAAATCAGGTGGGTGAACTATGAAAGTGTTTATTTCTAATGATGAAGCCTTGTGGATTTCGGAGTAATTCTCCTAGGATGCAAGGATAAAAGACTTTATTGTTTTAAATTTTATTCTTCTGATTCAGTTAGGGCTTGCCTTCCAGCTCCTTGTTAATGATGAAACATTCATACATCAGGTACAATGCCACATCTTTCTAGATGTTATGTTTTTACACACACACACACACACACAGAAACACACACACACACAGATTTGTGTCTCTATGAAGATGTGATTCATAAAATCAGCCCCTCTGTCTTAATATTATCCAAGAAAAAACCCTCATGATTTAAACATTTCTTTGTAATTATTAGTGCAATTTTGTATTTAAAATCCTTAATCTAATTTTGAGAATTCAGTGTTAAAAACTCATCAAAGTCATGTGTATTTCTATTTGGTAGCATCTAGTTTGAATGCAATGCCTTTGATTTTCTTTTTAAACATTTTTTTACTGTTTCATCTGAATTTTATTTTTTTAAATAATAGCTTTTAATTTTCAAAATACATGCAAAGATAGTTTTCGACTCTCACCTTGCAAAACCCAGTATTCCAAGTTTTTCTCCCTCCCTTTCCCTCATCTCCCTCCTCTAGACATCAAGCAATTCAATATAGGTTAAACATGTGCAGTTCTTCTATACATATTTCCACATATATGCTATACAAGAAAAATCAGATCAAAAAGGAAAAAAAGAGAAAAAAAGCAAGCAAACGACAACAACCCCCAAAATGGTGCAAATACTATGTGGTGATCCACATTCAGTCCCCCTGATCCTCTTTCTAGATGCAAATTGCTCTCTCCACAAATCTATTGGAATTGGCCCGGATCACCTAATTATTGAAAAGAGCCAAGTCCATCAGAGTTGATCATCACGTAATTTTGTTGCCTCTGTGTACAATGTTCTCTTGGTTCTTACTCACTTCCTTTAGCATCAGTTTGTGGTGTAAGTCAATCTAGTGTGCCTTTGATTTTCAAATCTAATATTCTTTCTACAGTTGATTTGGTACTTCCTGGAACCAGTTTCTAATATTCAGCATCCACCATTTTTAATATTTCTCTAGGGATGTATGTATAAGTCCAGAGGAAGAGATTGAATTTATAAGGTATCGGGACTTTTTTATGATCAAAACAGGGAAAACAGCAATGGGAATTTTTGAATTTTGACTTATTGACCTCACCTAACTAAAACCTGACTCATGGAATGATAGTGCTGAGGGAAGGTCAGGCTGTTCCTCTTAACTGAGAGATTGTTATCTTATAGGATGTGAACATTTATGTAAAGCCTCAAGATAAGAAGTCCAACCAAGAATCTGTATTATCCTTGACTTCTTGGTGACATGTAAATCTTCCTCTACAATCAGTTTCTTTGTGAATCCTCTAAATGTAGTTTAATATGTAACCTGATTTAGTTTATCTATTGAATTTGTTTTGAAGGTTCATTCTGCCTTCCAACCACACTGAAACCTTCAGTTCACAGTACCCCTTCTCTTTTGTATATTTAATGTTTCTTTTGAATCATTGCCTTCCACACAGAGCAGAACACAAGAACAGAATCTTGGTGAAATCACGAATCTCCATGTGATATCTCCTTTAAAAATTTTCACTTAGACTCACTCTCTGGACTGCTTCATCACTCCATCAGCTGCCTAGCCTACCTCAGGATGATAACACCCTGATAACTGCTCTCCAGATGCTGAGGGCCTGATCAGGATCCTCTTCTTGAGAGGCAATATCCACACTGCCCACTTCACTGCCAATTCAATTCCATTTCTAGCCTTCCAGCTCCTCATTAGTTGTCTAACCCTACATGAATACTGCCCCGACTGTACAAAATTCAACCCAAAGACAATAGGAAAGCCTCTTACCCCAGCAAAGTGAGGAAAATGGGTGTCCTGAGGCCGCAGAGCAGAGAACTCCTGAGACACGGAGTGAGATCAGCAAAAATTCCCAGAGTGAGGACCTTGGAAGCTATGGGGCATGGCAGCAACTAGCAGCTGTACCACTAAGGAGGAGTGCAGGCCCAGGGGCTCCAAGGTCCCTAACATGCTGATCTAAGAGGCCAGAGAGAATAATAAAGATCTTTGAATCTCAAAGAACCAGGGTGTCTGATCCCTAGGAAATAAAGCAGGGGATCCAGGGTGAGACAGACAAAGGTGAAATGCCCAGGCTCAAAGTCTGATGAGGATAGAGCCCGGCTGGAGCAAAAAGCCCTAATTCAAAAACTAAAGCTAGTACACAGGTAGATTGATTGCTCGGTAGATGGTTATGTAAGTAGATGGGCAGGTAGATGAATAGGTAGGAGAAAAGCGTGCATTCAACACTCAGTGTGCTAGATGTCGGGAATACAGATGCAAGAAAACAAGATGGTTGCTACTCAAGTGCAGGCCCCACTCAAGAATAATGGCTGGAGCTGCTGGATCCTGGCTGCCTCAGGTCTCTCTCCACCATTCCATCCTTCATTCAGCCACCAAAGGTATTTTCCAAAACTTAGGTCCAACCCTACTCATTAAATCCCAGGGGTTCCTGATTAGGGCAATCCAGAATGCTCTGTTTGGCATTCAAAGCTCTTGATGACTTGTACCCTCCTACCTTTGCAGTCTTGTTATACCTCACTCCCCAATATGTACTCTTCCATCCAGTGATACCACCTTCCTGGCTGCTCCACAAAGAAGACCCTCTATCTCATTTTCTCTGGCCGTCCCCGTGCCTGGAATGCTCTCCTTCCTCTCCTTCAATTACTGACTTCCTTGACCATCAGCTCGCAACTAAAGTTCAACCTTCTGAGTCTTACTAAATTCTTTCTGTAACAAAATTTGGTTTTGATACTTAAACCAGGGAGAGCAGCTCAGAAAAAGAAAGCTGTAGGCCAGTTTCCCCAATGAATATTGCTGCAGACATTTAAAATAAAACACTAACAAGGAAACCATAGCAATATGTCACAAAGATCATATGGTATCTGGGATTTGTACCAGGAATGTAGGGCTGGTTCATCACTGTGAAAACTATCAACATAATTGACCATATCAATAACAAAAAACAACACAAATCATATTATCTTAGGAGATGCAGAAAATGCTTTTGACAAAATACACCATCCATTCCTCTTTTTTTCATCCATTCCTCTTTAAATGGGAATAAATGAAGTTTTAAAATGATAAGTAGTCTATCTGAAACCATAAACAAGTATTATCTGTAATAGGATAAGCTGGAAAGTGGTCTAATAAGATTAGAAGTGAAACCAGGATTTCCATTAGCACCACTATTCGCCAATATTGCATTAGAAATTCTAGTATATGACAATAAGACAAGAAAAGAAAGAATAAGAACAGAATAGAAAAAGGAGAAAACAATAAAAACCAGTCTTATCATAAGTAACTATTATGATGACAAGGATGATCAAGGCACAAACTCAGAAAACAATACTGTCAATGCAGCTACAAGCAAAACTTCAAGAAAAACATGAATTCAATACAAGCCTTAAAAGAATTTCAGGAAGAACTACATGAACAAAAAAAAATTTAAAAATCAAATAAAAGGGGTAGGGGAAAATTGGAAAAAATAAATGAGAGCAAAGCAAGAAAACTGAAAAGAGAATTAATAGCTTGCTAAAAAGAAGTTAAAAAATACTCAAGAAAATAACACTAAAAACTGGATGGGTCAAATGGTAAAAGAGACACAAAAACTCATTGAAGAAATTAATTTCACAAAAAATAGAATTGAACAAGTAGGAGCTAATGACTCCACGAGACACTAAGAAATAAGTAAACAACAAATCAAACATTTGGAAAAAAATAT
Organism: Myrmecobius fasciatus; assembly: GCA_023553655.1. Classification (NCBI taxonomy): domain Eukaryota; kingdom Metazoa; phylum Chordata; class Mammalia; order Dasyuromorphia; family Myrmecobiidae; genus Myrmecobius; species Myrmecobius fasciatus. Next base: position 134,560 of record JAJPUD010005686.1, on the reverse strand, counting down.
TAGAAATGAGAAATATCTCTTCAGAAAAGCAATTGACCTGGAAAATACATCAAAGAGAGAGAATTTAGGAATTCCTGGGGCTAACAGAAAGCCATGAACAAAGCAAAATCCTAGGCTCATATTTCAAGAAATTATGAAGGAAAACTACTCAATCTTAGAACCAATGGGTAAAATGGAAAATGAATGAATCCAGTAGTCATCTATTGAAAGTGATCATCAAATGCAAAGTACCAAGAATATTAGAGCTAAATTCCACTAGCCCTGGGTCACAGAAAAGAGCAGTCAGAGACAAATCCTGGATCACAGGAAATTTAGCAACTTCCTTCTGTGAAGGGAATGGAGGGATTTGAATTTAATATTATAGAAGTCAAAGGGAATTACAATCAGCCAAGCAGAACTAAGTATAATCCTTTGGGAGAAAATGGTTATTTAATGGAATAGAAAACTTTCAAGTGTTTGATTAAAAGACCAAAGATGAATAGAAAACTTAGTTTTCAAGTGCAAGATTCGAGAGATTCATAAAATGGTAAAGAGAAATCATAAAGGGCTCAATAAGGCTAAAGTTCACATTTCTTTATAGGAAGGGGATATAGATAACTCCTAAGAACTTTATCATTATTAGGACAATTAGAATGTCTCCACATAAAGAGCACAGAAGTGATTTGGCTATATTAGAATGATCTCCAAAAATCAATTAGTGAGAGAGAGAGAGAGAGAGAGTTGTACTGGGAGAATGTCAGGGAGAGGAACAATAAGGGACAATTATCTCAGTAAAAGAAGTGTCCAAGAAAAAGCTTTTACAATGGAGTGGAAAGTGTGGGGGAGTGAGCAATTCTTGAACATTCTTATCTGAATTGGTTCAAAGATGAAAGAATGTATATATACACACACACATTCAGTTGGGCATGGAAATATATCTTACTCACTAGTAAAGGATATGAGAAAGGGGATGTTCATTACGATAAGGTTGTTTCAAGGAAGGTGGTGGCCAGAAACAACAGACTTGAGGATAAAAAGAAAGAGAAGGATAAATGAGAAAATAGGGTAGAAGGAAATATATATAAGTAGTAATCACAACTGTGAATCTGAATGGAAGTGTCTAGCAAAATGGGTTAGAAACCAAAATCCAGAAATTTGTTGTTTACAAGAGACACAATTGAAACAGAAAGACGCATTATTTATTGTTAAATAGTTGGAGTAGAATATATTCTGCTTCAGCTGAAGTGAAAAAAAAAAGACTTGTGTTGCAAATATAATTTCAGACAGAACGGCAGTAAAATAGATCTAAAAATAAGTGTAACTATAGCTTATTAAAACACACATAGATGATGAAGTAATATATTAAGCATATATGCAGCAAATAGCACAGCACGCAAATTTTCAGACCTTAAATGAGTTGTAGGCCGATAGCAAAACTACTTTTCCCTTTCAGGATCAGATAAGTTTACTCATAAAATAAAAAGATGAAGATTCTTGTTCAGTTGTTTTTCAGTCATGTCTGACTTTTTGTGATCCTATTTGGGATTATAACAGCAAAGATGCTGGAGTGGTTTGCCATTTTGTTCTCCAGTTCTTTTTATGGATGAGGAACTAAGAGAGGGGGGATTTAGTGATTTTCCCAGGGCCATACAGCTGGTAAATGTCTGAGCCAGATTTGAATTTAAATAATGAGTCTTTCTGACCCAGGCCCAGAACTCTACTACACCACCTACCTGACCCCAAGGAGATAAATAAAATTTTTAAAAAGTGAGTGATGATATACTGCTGCAGAAAACCATGAAAATAGAAAGAAATATACCTTTTACTAAGTTATTCGTATAGCACCTTCACAAAAACTGACCCCATATTAGGGCATAAAAACCTCACAAACAAATGTTGAAAAGGAGAAATAGTAAATGCACTTCTTTCAGATTATGATCCAATAAAAATGCATTCAATAAAGAATCATGTAAACATAGGCTAAAAATCAACTAACTAATTAAATCCTTAAGAATGAGTGGGTCCAAGAGCAAATGGGATGGGGCTAAAACAGTACTTAGGGAAAATTTCCATCTCTAAATGTGTATATCACTAAGAAAAAGCAGTTGATAAATTTAAATGTAACTTAAAGTGAACTTAAATTGGAAGGGAAGACATGAATTTAATTCCCATGAGCACTACATATATATATATATACATATATATATATATATAATACACACACACACATACACACACACACACACACACACACACATATATATCACACTGTGGACAAGAGTCCCTTAGAAGAAATGGAGTAGCCCTCATAATAAAATGGTGAGAAAAGTAGAACTAGGATATAATCTCAAAAATGACCAAATGATATCTGTTCGAATCAAGAGGAAAGTTGTGCAACATCACAGTAATACAAGTCTTTTCTCTAACCACTGATGCTAAAGAGGCCAAAGTGAGTCAGTTCTATGAGGATTTACAATATCATCTAGAAATGATATTAAATGATGTCATTCATTATATGGCTTGGGATGCTAAAGGAGGAAATCAAAAGGTAATTGGAATTACAGGCAAGATTGGTTCGGTCTACAAAACAAAGCAGGGTAGAGACTAATAAGAGTTTTGTCAAAGTAACTTACTGGTCATAGCAAACACTTCTTTTCAGTGACTTGAAAGGGGACTCTACACATGGACATCATCAGATGATCAAAGTAGAAATCTGATTGATTATACAATCTGCATCCAAATGTGGAGAAGCTCTATAGTCAGTTAAAAAAAAGCCTGAAGTTAACTGTGACTCAGATCAAGACCTTGTAGCAAAATTCAGAATTAAGTTGAAGAAAGTGTGTGTGGGGGGAAACTATCAGAACTTATAGGTACGACCTAAATAAAGTCCCTTATGAACACGAAGTGATGAATAGATTTAATGCATTACGTCTGGTAGATAAAGTGCCTGAAGATCTATGGACAAAAGTTTGCAATATTGTAGAGGAGAAAGTAACAAAAAACATTTCAAAAGAAGAGTGAGAAAGCAAAATGACTATCTGATGAGGCTTGAGGAAAGAAGGAAAGTGGAAAGTAAAGGAGAAAGTGAAAGATATGACCTACTGAATGCAGAATTCCAGAGATTAGCAAGGAGGAATAAGGTTTTTTAAAAATGAGCAATGTAAAAATTGGAAAGACAAGGGATCTCTTAAAAAACATTAGGGATAACAATGGAAAATGTCATGCAAAAATGGGCAAGATAAAAGACAAAAATATAGGGATTTAACAAAAGCAAAAGAGATTAAGAAGAAATGACAAGAATACACAAAAGAACTAGAGAAGAAAGATCTAAATGTCACTGATAACCATGATGGTGTGATTTCAGATCCAGAGCTAGATATTCTGGAGAATGAAGGCAAGTGGACATTAGGGAAATCTTAAGGTTAGTGGAGATGATAGAATTCCAGCTGAGCTACAAAATACCCTTAAAGTGTTGCACTCAATATAATCGCAAATTTGGAAAATACCACAGTGACAACTATATTGGAAAAGATCAATTTCCATCCAATCCTAAAGAAGGTCAGTGCCAAGGAATGGTCCAATGACCAAAAAATTGCACTCATTTCCTATGCCGGCAAAATGATGCTTAAGATTCTGCAAGCGAGTCTTCAGCAATATGTGAACTGAGAATTATCAGAAGAACAGGCTGGTTTTCAAAGAGGTAGAGGAAATAGAGATCAAATCCCTAACATTCACTGGATTATGAAGAAAGTAAGGGAGTTTCAGAAAAAAAAAACATTTATTTCTGCTTTATTGCCTACACTAAAGCCTCTGTGTGGATCACAATGAAATATGGCAAGTCTTCAAAGAGATGGGATTACCAGATTATTTTATCTGTCCCCTGAAGGACCTGTATGTAGGCCAAGAAGCAACATTTAGAAAGGAACATTGAACAAGCGATTGGTTTAAGATTGGAAAAGGAGTACATTATTTAATCTTATTTAACTCATATCCAGAGTACATCTTGTAAAATACCAAGCCAGATGGATCAAAAGCTGGAATTAAGGTTGCTGGGAAAGATATAAATCTTTTCCATCTCAGATATATGGATGATATTTCTCTGATGGCAGAAGGTGAAGTGGAATTCAGAAGCTTTTTGATGAACGTGAAAGAGGAGAGTGTAAAGGCTGGTTGGAGCTTCATATAAAAAGAAATTAAGATCTCAGTGACCGATCCCATCATTTCCTGGCAAATGGAAAAGAAACACAAGTGGTGTCAGGGCAGAAAGATCACTGCAGTTCGTCACTGCATGCTCCTTGGAAGGAAAGCTATGGCAGATCTGAACAGCATTATAAAAAGTAGAAACATCATCTTGACAACAAGGGTGTGTATAGTTAAAACTATAGTTTTTCCAGTAGCAATGTAGGAGATTTGGAGTATAATAAAAGGTGAGCGCTGCAGAATCAACGTTTCTGAAATGTGGTGAAGAAGACTTTTGTGAGTCCCTTGGTCAACATGGAGATCAAACCACCCCACACTTCAAGAGGATAATTCAGGTTCTTCAGTGGAAGGCCAAATGTAAGCTGAAGTTTAAATATTTTGACCATGTCATGAGAAGATGGGACTAAGTGGAAAAGAACCTGAGTTGGGAAAGATTGAAGACAAAGGCAAAGAGATTGAGATGGATAATTATTATCATGGAAATAATGAAGATGAACTTGGACAGAGATGGTAAAGAATAGAAGTGCCCCCGAATGATGGTTTATGTGGTTCTAAGGAGGTCAACATGACTGCATAATAAACGTGAAGTCTCAAGATCAGTATTATTTCCTACAAGAGAAAGGAGGAGGATGAAGTTAATGACAATAAGGAAGAAAAATAACAAGAAAAAGAAGAGGAAGGAAGAAAGGAAGGAAGAGGAGGCGGCAGAGAAGGTGAAGAAGTAAACAGGCTAAGGATAAAGAAGAATCTGATGAGGAAAGTGATCCAGAAGTTGAACTGAAGAAAGACTCAAACTCAGGGATACATAAGTAACCCGGAAACAGAATGGATGTAGACTGGGAGGATTCCTGCATTTAAATAGCCTCAAAAACCCTAGGTTTTTGTATTTTCTTAGTATAATCAAGAAAGCAATTTTTATTAAAGGTAAAAAAAAAATGAACATTGAAGAACCAGTTCAGTTGAGAAGACAGGCCTATTACACCATTCATTTTAATAGCATGATTTCCCAGCAGGTGTGTATAGCACAGGACCTTCCCTGAAGTATATCTGCTTTGACATCATGTTCTTGTGAAGTCATGTAGCCTGCAAACTGCTGCTTTGAAAATTATCCAGACTGTTTATTGAGAGTTCTTCTGCAGAACTGACCAAAGTATTCTTTCAGGAATCAAAATGGGCGATGTTGGTTCTCAGTAACTGCATCTTCATTCCTTCGTTTTAGAAATGAAGTGACTTGGGGGCAGCTAGGTGGTTCAGTGGATAGAGCACCATCCCTGAAGTCAGGAGGACCTGAGTTCAAATCTAGTCTCAGACACTTAACACGTCCTAGCTGTGTGACCTTGGACAAGTCACTTAACCCCAACTGCCTCAGCAAAATATATATATATATATATATATATAAATGAAGTGATTTGTTCCAATCGCAATTAATGTATTTTAATATTTGGTTGAGAGACTAGTGTATGGATTACACACACACACACACACACACACACACACACACACAGAATTTTCTGGAAGACCATATATAATATTCCTAGCCTCATCTGCTTGTCTCATTTTAATGTGATTTAGAGTTCTGAGCTATATATCTATATTTGCATATGTATGTATATATATACACACAGATATATATGCATATTGATATATATTTATTATGTTAAGGATATTGTTTATCACTGGGGTGTGAATAAAAACTAATATTTTCAGATAAAAAGCATACTCACTATTATATTCCAACAAATAGCCTCTGCATTTTTACCTTGAGTCCTCTAGGGATGAGGATTCTACCGCCTCCTAGGGAAGCCTCTCCCCTTCTGTGACAGCTCCAATCGTTAGAACCTTATTTTTCCTACCTAGCCCCAGTTTAACTTCCCCTTTTTGCTCCTGGTTCTCTCCTTTGGGCCAGGCATAAAAACCCAACCCCTCCTTCACATGTTGGCCCTTCAGATACTGGAAGAAGAGCTCTTCTGTCTCTCCTGAGTCCTTCCTTATTACTACTCCTTTTTTTCTCTAGGTAGCCTCTCAATTCTTTCAAATTTGCCTTTCTCAGAGTCCAATCTCTGATATATCTTCTAACCTATCCAAATCAGCTCCATGCTTCCAGCTCCTTCCCTTTCTCTTTTCCTTTATTTCTGCTCTTATCCCAAATGTTCTCCATAGGATGTTTGCCCTTGCTTGCCAGAAGTAGAAGTGAGCCATGACATGACCAGAAAGGATGAATAGGAAGATGATTAGGATAGTGTGTAAAGAATGGAGAGCAGAGAGACCCCTCTGTCTGCCTCCTCCCATCCTGAATTCCTACAAAATACGCACTAGAAATACTGCTCCAGCTTCTCGCCATCCCATATTCCTCCCAGTTCCCAGATGGCTGTTTCTTTTGCTTTGAATCAGGGGCCTCATGTATTCACCTTGGTCTTACTAGTGAAATAGGACTTAGGAAAGAGATGAATTGGAAAATGGGAAGTGAAGAGTCGTGGGTTTGCCTTGTTCTTGATCATTTCAATGGTTTTGGGGGATCTGTTTCTATCCAGGGAAAATGTTTCCAGCAAGGGACAGATTTGATCTTAAGTATACTAGATACTAGATGATATCTATCATCCAGTGGGTTATCCAACATGGAATAAAAAATGATGAAGGGCTTTCATGGATAGTTTCTATGCAAACTTGGAGTGTTGTAATTATTGAAGGCTTGGGTATGGAATCAGAAAGCCCCAGGTTTGAATGTTGCTTCTCCTGAAGTCTTCTGTTAGAAAGTCAAATTCAGTCTGAGTTTTCCTTCTGTCTGAACCTATTCCCTTTTCGGTCTTCCTACAAGTGATTCTTTCCCTGACTGCCAGTGACCCTGATCTCCTGTGATACAGCTTACTGTTTCCTTGGGACAGGAGCACAAATCTATTCTGGCCTCACTGGGGTGAGCCAAACACTCCCTTTTATAGAAAATCAGGACAAGATGGAGAGACCAGGACATCTGGATTATAGGTCTTCTCTGCCTCTTTCTTTGATAGCCTTATGACTCCTGGCCAGTTTCTTCTCTCCTCAGACCCTGTTCTTGGTGCAATTTTTTTTTAAAGTCTTAGTTGATTCTTTCTGAACCTAGTTGGATTTTTTTTTGGCAAAGATACTGGAGTGGTTTGCTATTCATTCTCCTGTTTATTTTACAGATGAGGAAACTGAGGTAAACGGGGTTAAATTACTAGTCCAGGGACATATAGCTAGTAAGTGTTTGAGTCCAGATTTAAAGTCACAAAGATGAGTTTTCCTCATCTAAGTGTCTCAAGACATTCTGATTATACTTTGGGTTCTTAACCTGAGGTTCATGGACCTCCAGGGGGAATCTGTGAAGAGATTTCAGAAGATCCATAAAGCTGAGGGGTCACCTTTGTTTTTAATAACCTCTTACTAAAATTTAGCATTTCTTTTCATTATTTCAACCTTTTATTCTGAAAAGGGATCTATGAGCTTCAGCAAACTCCTTGCCATAGAGGCCAAGATGCATCAGAAGTTAGGACTCTCTGGTCCCCAATGAGAAGGCTGGGCTACCTGCAGTCTAAAGTCTCTTTGTTCTCTGAGGTCTGAGCTTAGTGTGTGGAGGAATAGAAGATAACTCATCTCTTCTAGCCTCCTTCCCCATGTCCTCTTTCCTTCCCCTGCTCCTTACCTGACTTGGAATAGGTCACGATCATGACAAAGCTCAAATTCCTCCTGCGGATCAGTTGTTTTTCTAATGAGGTATTTCACATTGCTTTCTACTTTGTCATTCTTTTAGGTTAGTTTTATTGTTTCTTGATTCCTCATAAAGTCATTAGCTTCCATTTCTCAATTCTAATTTTGAAGGAGCTTTTTTCTTCAGTCAGTTTTTGTGCCTCTCTTTCTATTTAGCCAATGCTGCTTTCCAAGGCATTTTCCTCATTGGCTTTTTATACATCCTTTACCATTTGGCTTAGTCTGTTTCTTGAGGTGTTATTTTCTTCAGCATTTTTTTATGTCTCCTTTATGAAGCTGTTGACTTGTTTTTCATGATTTTCTTGCATCAATCTCATTTCTCTTCCCAATTTTTTCTCTATCTCTCTTTCTTGATTTTCAAAGTCCTTTTTGAGCTCTTCCATGGTCTGAGACCAATTCATGTTTTTCTTGGAGGCTTTGTATATAGAAGCTTTGACCTTGTTATCTCCTTCTGGGTGTGTTTCAGTCTTCCTTGTCACCATAGTACCTTTTTAAAGTCAGAATATTTTTTCTCCTGTCATACAACATATTATTTGAACTTTAACTCCATGAAAGTAGGGCTTTGCTTGTCCTTTTTGTAGTGGCAAGAAACTGGAAACTGAGTGGACCCCCATCAGTTGAAGTATGGATGATTAAGTTATGGTATATGAATGTTATGGAATATTATTGTTCTATAAGCAGGGTGATATCAGAGAGGTCTGGAGAGACTTACAGGAACTGGTGCTAAGTGAAGTGAGTAGAACCAGGAGATCATTAAACATGGCAACAGTAAGATTATACGATGATCAATTCTGATGGATGTGACTGTCCATGATTCAGACCAGTTCCAACGATCTTGTGACGGAGAGAGTTATCTGCACCCAGAGAGAGGACTATGGGAACTGAGGGTGGATCACAACATAGCATTCTCACTTTTTTTGTTGTTGTTTGTTTGCATTTTATTTCCTTTCTCATTTTTTCCCTTTTTGATCTGATAATTGTGGAAACATGTATAGAACAACTGCACATGTTTAACATAGATTGGATCACTCGCCATCAAGGGGAGATGGGGGGGGAAGAGAAGGAAAAATTTGGAACACAAGGTTTTGCCAGGGTGAATGTTGAAAATGATCTCTGCATATGTTTTGAAAATAAAAAGCTTTCATTAAAAAAATAAAGTAGGACTTTGTTTCCAGGGTGGAGGATGTACCGTCCCAAGCTTTTTTTTTTCAGAGATACTTCCAGGAACCTATAAGTTTTCCAGTTCTTCCAAGGGGTATGATGTAAGGAAAAATGTGGTTACTATTCTCCTGGCCTGTGCCCTGGCCAGTGAGTGACCACAAACACTCTTTTTTTTGCTCTGGAACTGAGGAGGGCCCTACTCCGCTGAGGATGCAATCTCTAGTATGCTAGAACTCCTCACCCTGGGACTGCCATCTTTGAGAATAGGCAAAATAACAGAGTCTTGCCTCACTGGTACCAAAAAAGTGGTTTGACCCCTTTGCCATCTGTGAGCTGACCACTGGGGAGCAGCGGCAGCTGTGGCTGCTTCAGTGACTCCCAAGGCCTGCTTCTGTGGACAGCCTGCACCGGACTATGCTCCATTGTCACCCTAGTGCAACGGGACTTTCCCATCTCCCTTCTAGGTTGTCTTTTCACCCCCTCTTTTTGAGGCTTTTCCCCATCTAGAATTTGTTTAGAATCATTATTTAAAGGTATCTGGAGGGGGTCGGGGAGAGCTCCGGCCAGTCTGAACTCGGCCATCTTGCCTCCACCTCCTGTATTCTTTCAATAGCCTCCACTTTGTGAAATCTAGGAACAAGAAGGATCTCCTTCAAGAACTATGATTTTTGGGGGGGATCCCTAGGCAGGCAGACCTTTCCTGGATAGGTGACCGCTCTCTTCAGATCCTTTTCACTGCTGCTCCTGCTCCTGCTCCTGCGTTTTTAGTTCTGCCCGAGTTACAGTGAATCACACACTTGTTGAGCACCCAGAGGGCAGTGGGGACAATTAAGAGGCTTTGGAAGCTGGGTTTCCTGGGATCAGAATGGTCCAGGCCCAGGAATCTGGATCCCTACAATCTTCTGGCAAAAGGAACGGCCAAACGCGAACACAGAGGATCGGGAGAACAAATATTGGCTGGATCAAGCCACTTCCTGGTGTCAGTTTCCATGGCAAGACCACAGGAAGACTGCCATGGAGAAGCCAGATTAGAGCTGTTTGTTTTGGCTCCAGGAGCAGAGTGGGAGGGAACTCCAAAGGCTGGACTAGTCTCCATGGCCAGAATCATTTCCTAATGGTTGTGTTATGGTTATTGATTGTTAATGATAGGCAATCAGCAATCATTAGTGGTTTTTTCCTGAGGCTTTTTTTTGGGGGGGGGGGTTAAGTGACTCGCCCAAGGCCATACAGCTAGGAAGTAGCAAATGTCTGAGAGCAGATTTGAACTCAGCTCCTCCTGACTTCAGACCAGTGCTCTATCCACTGCACCACCTAGCCACCCCTAGCCATTAGTTTTTGCAGGAGCCATTAGCATTAGCAAGAGCAGAACCACAACCCTACGGCTGGTGCACACGTTGTCCCTGCCGAGAGAGAGCTGGCCCACCGCCTTTCCTCCCACCGGGCTCAGTCCCAATGTTGCAGGGATTAAGGGCCATGGGAGCCCCGTGCTCTTTTGTCTTGCACGCCCTGCTCACCAGAAGCAGCTCTGGACAAGTGGCAAGTCCGGCTCCTCTGCCCCGGAGTCCCAAGAGCACAGGAAGAGGGGAAGCACTTCTTTTAAATGGCCTTGACTGGTCCAGCACGCCCATGGGCTCTCTCTGTGTCTCTCTGTCTCTGTCTCTCTCCCTTTCCCTCCCCCCCATGCACACACACATGCACACACACACACACACACACACACCACACACACACACAGATACACACACACATCACATAGACACACACACATACATACAGAAACACAGTGATCTAGTGAGGGGCTGCTGCTTGTTCTTTCTGAGCAGCCACCTTCACGCAGCCTTGTCTCTGGCTAGAGACCTCCAGAAACAGGGGTCTTGCTGGTCCATGGGGAGAGACCGATGGAACATTTCCTTTCGCTTTTTCAGGGCTGAATGGAACTTGTTCTAGCTCTTATTTATAAAAGCAGATTTGACCTGTGAGCATTTCCTCTCAAAGGTTGCAGAACACTCCTTGCCATTTGTCCTCCACTGGTAGAGTCCCGGCTTAAGAACCAATCAAACAGATATGCCTGGCTCCCTTTCTTTCTTTTTTTTTTATTAAAGCTTTTTATTTGCAAAACATATGTATGGGTAATTTTTCATCACTGACCCTTGCAAAGCTTTCTGTTACAAATTTCCCCCCCTAGTCCCCACTCCTCCCCTAGATGGCAGGAAGTCTAATATATGTTAATTATGTTAAAATACTTGACAAGTCCAATATATGTATACATATTTATAGTTATCTTGCTGTACAGGAAAATAAGAACCTGGGAAGGAAAACATTATGTAAGCATACGTCAATAGAGAGTGTGAAAATGCTATGTTGTGGTCCACACTCAGATCCCACAGGCCTCTCCCTGGGTGTAGATGTGCTCGTCATCACTGAACAACTGGAACTGGTTTGAAGCATTTCATTGTTGAAGAGAACCATGATCATTGTATAGTCTTGTTGCCGTGTATAATGATCTCCTGGTCCTGCTCACTTCACTCAGCATCAGTTCATGCAAGTCTCTCCAGACCTCTCTGAAATCCTCCTGCTGGGTGTTTCTTTCTTTCTTTTTTTTTTTTTTTGACCTTTGCAAAAAAACTTTTTTTTCCCAAGCTTTTCCTTTCCCTCCCCCCGCCCCCCACCCCTAGATGACATGTAATCTAATACATGCTAGATAGGATAAATTATATGACAAATACAATACATGTATACATATCTACACAGCTATCTTACTGCACAAGAAACATCAGATCTAGAAAGAGAAGAAGAAAAAAAACAACCTAAGAAGGAAAACAGAATGCATGGAAATATTCACAGAAAGCATTAAAATGCTGTGTTGTGGTTCACACTCAGTTCCCACAGGCCTCTCTCTGGATGTATATGACTATCTTCATCGCAGCACAACTGGTTTGAATCACATCATTGTTGAAGAGAACCATGTCCATCAAAATTGATCATCGTATAGTCTTGTTGCTGTGTATAATGTTCTCCTGGTTCTGCTGATTTCACTCAGCATCAGTTCATGCAAGTCTCTCCAATCCTCTCTGAAATCCTCCTGTTGGTCATTTCTTACAGAACAATAATATTCCATAACATTCATATACCATAATTTATTCATCCATTCTCCAATTGAAGGGCATCTTTTCAATTTCCAGTTTCTTGCCACTACAAAAAGGGCTGCCACAAACATTTTTGCACATGTGGGTCCCTTTCCCTCCTTTAAAATCTCTTTGGGATATAGGCCCAGTAGAAACACTGCTGGGTCAAAGGGTATGCACTGTTTGATAACTTTTTGAGCTGCTGGGCGTTTCTTACAGAACAATAATATTCCATAACATTCATATACCATAATTTATTCAGCCACTCTCCAATTGATGGGCATCTACTCAGTTTCCAGTTTCTAGCCACCACAAAAAGAGCTGCCACAAACATTCTTGCACATGTGGGGCCCTTTCCTTCTTTGATGATTTCTTTGGGATATAAGCCCAAGAGAAACACTGCTGGGTCAAAGGGTATGCACAGTTTGATACCTTTTTGAGCATAGCTCCAAATTGCTCTCCAGAATGGTTGGATCCGTTCACAGTTCCACCAACAATGCATTAGTGTCCCAGCCCTCCCACATCCCCTCCAACATTCATTGTTATCTTTTCCACTCTATCCACTGCACCACCTAGCCACCCCTAGCCATTAGTTTTTGCAGGAGCCATTAGCATTAGCAAGAGCAGAACCACAACCCTACGGCTCTGAGCTGGTGCACATGTTGTCCCTGCCGAGAGAGAGCTGGCCCACCGCCTTTCCTCCCACCGGGCTCAGTCCCAATGTGGCAGGGATTAAGGGCCATGGGAGCCCTCATGCTCTCTTGTCTTGCACGCCCTGCTCACCAGAAGCAGCTCTGGACAAGTGGCAAGTCCGGCTCCTCTGCCCCGGAGTCCCAAGAGCACAGGAAGAGGGGAAGCACTTCTTTTAAATGGCCTTGACTCGTCCAGCACGCCCATGGGCTCTCTCTGTGTCTCTCTGTCTCTGTCTCTCTCCCTTTCCCTCCCCCCCCCTAAAGAAAAATCAATGTCTCTCCAAGGGTTTTTACATTTTGTCACAAGTTCCTGCCTACATCTCAGGGCAGCCACAGTTGTTGATCAGCTTAACAACAAAAACATTAAGTCCCAATAAATACTGATTACCACCAAAGTTTCATTTGGTTATTTGATGTTCTTTGTCAAACACATTCTGATGTAAAGGATCCATGGGTACACAAGAAGAAAATAATTACATTCAGATGACTTTCATGTCAAGTGAACAAATGAATAATAGTTCACTCACCAACCAGAAGGAACCATTATGGTTATTCTAGAGAATTTAAAGTGTGAGTCCCTAGGGCCAAAGGGGAAAGCTTTAGAACTGGGGCCCGCTGAGCCAAACTGGACTCACTAATGTAACTTGGATATATCCTGGTGGAGGAACAACTGAACCAGTTAGATTCCTTAGAATCCATAATCAGTAGTTAGACAATGCACTGTATAGATCATTTCACTACCCACTGAGCAAACCTTGGAGCGTGTGCATGCAGGCATGCATGTCTCTCTGTGTGTGTGTAGTTTTTAGGTAGAACTGATCCCTTCTTGTTATGGGAACCACCTACTAGTGGCTGCTGGAGATCTAATTCTGACCAGCAGAACAGATCCCTTCACATGAGAGATGATAAGGTGTCTGAGAGGCAGTTGCATTCTCTGACCTCTCTCCTCTTCCCTCTGGCCTCCATTTATTTCATTCCCAATTCACAAGCAACATCTGCCTCAGCAAAGGCTGATTTGCAATTCCTTCAAGTGTGTTATGATTCACAGCTGTGGGAGCTTTCAGAGAATCGACCTGCCCCTTCACACTTAGGTGTGCTCCTTAACACCTTCTCACTATCCATGCTCACTTTCCTGCAGCTATTTCTGACCCAGAGTGGAAAAGGCTTTATGCTCTTACCGAGGCACACCATTCATTCTCCCCCCTCTTCTCTGACACTGAGACTTCCCAAGGTCTCTTGCACTTTCCCCCAATCACTGAGTGACTTAATTTTGAACAAACCAGAGTGTAACTATTTGAATACTTGAGACTGTCTTTAACCAGGGGGGCATCCTGTCTTCCAAACAAAGGTGTTTGATAATAAGATCCCAAATTTAGTTTAAAAAAGTTCTCCTCCTCCTCCTAACAATATCAATAATAATTGCATGGAAATGGGATGCTTCAGTACTATTAATCACCTGGATTTGCTGGAGTTCCCTTACTACCTAGAGAACCCCAGACTGACTTGGCAATCAGAATCAACCAATCAGGAGGCAGATTAATCATCCCTTAAGGTTGATATACCAGAGATCCTTGGTGCTGTCCGATCGCTGAGCCCTGATCTCCTTCCAGTGTGCCAGCTGCCCCAGAACCCGTTCAGACTTACTTATGCCAAGCCAGTGAATTAAGGGGCCTGTGGGGATTTTCTGTTCTGACACATTTCCCTGAACTCAAAAGGTATCTTGTAAATCTTTGGGAAGCAGCCCAATCCAGGAGAACCAATGGCTGACCTTGATTAGGTTATTAATCGATTAATGTACCCTCCCTCCCCTACTTACAGTTTATACACACACACACACACACACACATAAAACTCCTGCTGCCTAATCCCACCTGAGCTCAGTTCAACCTAAAGCTCTCCTTGCGGGGCCTCGCACTTGAGAGAAACAAAAGCAGGAATACAATCTAATTCTGTTTCTTTTGCAGATGGAGCTCTAAGGTTGCTGATAGTGAGAAGATGTATACACATATATATGTGTTTGTAAAGTGTTTATATTCTCACAACTACTTCTGAGCAGGTAGTAAATACAGTGACCCTCACTTTAAAAGAAAGAGAAAAGGAACCTCATAAATATGTTCTGAGACAGCTAGGTGGTGCGTCGGATAGAGTGTTGGACAGGTCTCAGGCACTTACCAAACGTGTTCCCGAGTAAGTCACTTTACCCTATTTGCCTCAGTTTCTTATCTTGTCAAATAAGTTAGAGAAGGAAAAGAGAAACCTCTTTACTATCTTTGCCAAGAGAATCCCAAAGGGGGTCATGGGGAGCTGTTCCTGATTGAGACAATTGGAGAACAATTGAGGTCTTCCTGTGTCTAGGCCCGGCCCTCTAGATACTAATTCAAAGGCCTCACACTTTGGGCATCATCCCAGAAATCAGCATTTCTACACCCATCAGTTTCCCCAAGTCACAATGCTAGAAGCTGTAGACTTAATGCTACCACAAAATAAGATGATAGATCATAAACGTCAAAAAGTACAATCAGAAACCAAAGTGGCTACCTGGCGAGTGACATCAGCCCAGCTGAGCTCATCCCGATGGTCACACAGAGAACAACCCCTTAAATCCTTGCTGGCATTTTGGACTGATCATCTTCAGGGGCCACCAGAGGACAGAGTCCTTTGTGTCCTGGCTCCAAAGCTTTGACGCCAACAGTGACCACCTAGAGCATGGCTCGACCGTGCTATGGACCATCATTTCCTCCAATTAATTTTAGGCTTTCCCAGCTGGCTCTGGGCACCAGTACATTTTTGAGACATCCAAGGTGGTATGAAGGGGAGACGTCCCTCCCGTGGTCACTGCCCATTAAACCTTGACCTTGCTTCCTCTCATCCCCACCCTCCAGTAGTACCCAGAACTGGATGCTAGGTGGAGTTGAGAGCTGAAACAAGAGTCCCCCTGGGATCTGTCTCTGACTGGGTGCTGAGTCACCTTACAATTTGTTGGCGCTAGACTTGCCTGATGCTGTGCCCACCGCTGATGTAAGGCAGGGATTGGGAATGTCTCCCACTACAGGGCTCACTGTCCTCTCCCCCTTTCCTTCTTTCCAGGACACCTTATGTTGGGGTGATGTTCTGCTGGTTCCCAGCCTCAGAAGTCAGTGGGAGCTGTCCAAGGTAGATGTCAAGGTCAGCATTTCAAATGGTGCTGGATCTACTTCAGATTTTGACTCAAGATCAGGGAAGAATCAGTATTCTGTAGCCAAAGCAGGGGCTGGGTGAGGAATAGGGCCTACCTTTATGGAAAGCTTCAGGCTCCCAACCTTGAATCCCTCCCTACATCTCACCATCACCATATCCCCTTGTCCAAGCTGTTCCCAAGGCCTATTGATATTCTCTTTGCAACATCTCCAGAACATTCCCAATCCATCCCTGGACGTTGCTCCCACATTTGCATGGGAGATATCCCAGAACATGTCGGCCTGCCTCAAGTTTCTCCTCACTCTGAAATGAACAGAGCCAGGAGATCATTATACACGGCAACAACAAGAATATACGATGATCATTTCTGATGGACACGGCTCTCTTCAACAATGAAATGTTTCAAACCAGTTCCAATTGTTCAGTGAAGAAAGCCATATATACCCAGAGAGAGGGATATTAAATGTGGACCACAACAGAACATTTTCATGCTCTCTGTTGACGTTTGCTTGCATTGGGTTTCCTTTTTCTGATTCTTCTTTCTTGTAGATACGATTTTCTTTGCACAACATCTTGTTGTGGAAATATGTATACATATATTCGATTTGTCAAGTATTTTAACATAATTAACATGTAGTGGATATCCTGCCATCTAGGGGAGGGGTGAGGAGTAGGGGGGAAAATTTGTAACAGAAAGCTTTGTAAGGGTCAATGTTGAAGATTTACCCACACATATGTTTTGCAAATAAAAAGTTTTAATAAAAAAAAGTTTCACCTCACTCCAATCTATCTTGCACTTCCCTACCAAAGTGGTTTTCCTAAAATGCAGGCCCAATCATGTCACCCCCTTCCCAATAAACCTCAGCGGCTTTCTGTTGCCTCCACGATCAAATACAAAATGCTCTCTTTGACAATTAAAGCCTCTCAGAACCCAGCCTCACCTCACCTTTCTAGGTTTGTCTCTTCTTATTCTTTAATTAAGTGTCTCTGGCCTCCTGGTTGTGCCGCGAACAAGGCCCTCCATTCTTTGCCTCTGAACTTTCTTTTCTGGCCATCCCTCCAACCTGACATGTTCTCTGTGGAAAGAGGAAACATTTTACCTTCAGAGCTCCCTGTCTTCCTTTAAACTCCAACTGAAATCTCATCCCCAAACATTCTTTCATTCTAGTTTGCTCCTTTTGCTGCCTATTTCCTAATGACCCTGCATCTATGTTAGCTTGTACACATTTGTTCGTATGTTGTCTCCCCCATTAGATTTCAAGCTCCTTGAGGACAGGGACTGTCTTTTGTCTCTTTCTGTATCCCTGGTGCTTACCACAATGCCAGCCATATAGCAGATGGACGGCAGCTTGAGAAATAGGTTTATAGTTGGAGGTGGCAGTAGTGTTAGGGTTAGGATTATGAATAAGAAATACAGGTGAGTCTAAGTCAGGGCTGGTTTGTGAGAAGGGCCAACAGTAGGCTGGGATTGGGGATACAAAGACAAACACAAAATGCTGCTCTCCAGGATCTTTGACTCTCCTAAGTGGATGCTATGTCTTTGATAAAAATGGAGCAAAGGTAATTGAATCTTCATGAATCTCCATTTAATATCCTTTTTTTTTTTGCTTTTTGCTTTTTGCTGAGGCAATTGGGGTTAAGTGACTTGCCCAGGGTCACACAGCTAGGAAGTGTTAAGTGTCTGAGACCAGATTTGAACTCAGATCCTCCTGACTTCAGGGCTGGTGCTCTATCCACTGTGCCACCTAGCTGCCCCTAATATCCCTTTAAAATTAATTTATTTTCACTTAGAGATGATGCTTTCTAGGCTGCCTCATCACCACACCTGCTGCCTAGTTTACCTCAGGATGATGATACTCTTAGGCTACTCTCTTAATGAGCTAGTGCTTGACTAGGATCCCTATTTCTTGGGAGGATTCAGTCATGCTTTCCCCTTCACTATCAATTCAGCTCTCTCTCTCTAGCCTTCCATCTTCTCATTAATTTCTTTGTCTTATGTGACCATCGCCTTTGCCCCAAACTGTACAAAAAGTCAACCCAAGGACAAGAGGAAAACCTATTCCCCAAGAAAGTGGAAGGATACATGTGGCCTAAGACCACCGAGAACAGTATTCTTGAGAAACCAGTAATGACATCAGAAATCCCTCGAGTGGGGACCTTGAAAGCTTTGGAGAGAGGCAGCAACTAGCAGCTCCACCACTGCATGGAGCATGAGCATTACAGGGGCTTTGGCGTCCCTAACATGCTGTCCTGAGATGGCAGGGAGAATAATAGAGGTCTAGCATTCTGAACCTCAAAGGTTTAGGGGGTCTGAATCCCCAGAATTAAAGTTCTATGCAAGAAGCAGGGGACCCAGGGTGAGACTTTCAAACCCTAGGCTAAAAACATCTTGAGAATGGAGTCTGGCCCTAGCCAAGAAGCCCCTATTGAGGCTCTAAGATTAGTAGGTAGTTAAGTAGATAGATGATAGGTAGATAGGTAGACAGACAGATGTTTGGAAAAATTCGGAGATGGTAACTAGTTGGATGGTCAGGTAGATGAATATGATGGAAGAAAGATCATTAAGCACTCAGTATGTGTAAGTACTGGGAATACAAATATAAGAGAACAAGATGATCCTACTCTAGGGCAGGTCCTGATCTCCTCCGGTCTGGCAGTAGCCATTGGGAGGGCCGGGGTGGGTCTGCCTGCTTCAGGTCTCTTTCCTCCACTCCATCCTTCTTGCAGCTATCAAAGTGATTTTCCCAAAGCTCAGATATGACCATAACCCCTTTCTACACAATAGGCTCCTCTTACTTCATCACCTCTAGGATCCAATGCAAATGCTTTGTGTGGCATTCAAAGCCCTTCAAAACCTACAACTCCTACCTTTCCATTCTTTTACTATCCCACTCTCTAATATATACTCTTCCATCCAGTGACACTGCCCTCCGGCTATTTCACAAACAAGACAAACAAGAGAAGATACCCTCCCTCTCTGGGTATCTTCTCTGGCACTTCCTATGCCTGGAAGGCTCTCTTTCTCCAACTACTAAAATCCAGTCTTTTGAGTTCAACCATATTCCTTCTATGACTCAAATATGCTTTTGATACCTAAACCACGGAGAAAAAATTCAAAGAAAATGATAGGCCATTTCCTTAATGAATATTGAGATAAACTTTTTTTAAATTAAAGCTTTTTATTTGTATAACATATGTATGGGTAGTTCTTCAACACTGACCCTTACAAAGCTCTCCATTACAAATTTTCCCCCTTAGTCCCCTCCTCTCCCCTAGATGGCAAGAAATCCACTACATGTTAATTATATTAAAATATTTGACAAGTTGAATATATGTATACATATTTCCACACTTATCTTGCTGTGCAAGAACAATCATATCTACACGAACAAAAAATATCTGAGCAAGGAAACCCAATGCAAGCAAATATCAATAGAAAGCATGAAAATGTTATGTTGGGTCCACATCTCACATCCCTTTCTCTGGGTGTATATGGCTTTGTTTACTGCACAATTGGAACCAGTTTGAAACATTTCATCGTTGCAGAGAGCCATGCCCATCAGAATTGATCGTCATATAATATTGTTGTTGCCGTGTATAATTATCTGGTTCTGTTGAGATAAACTTTTAAAATAAAATACTAGCAAGGAAACTACAGCAATATATCACAAAGGTTAGGCATTATGACCAGTTCATACCAGTAATGCAGGACTAGTTCAGGAACAGAAAAACTACCAGCGTAATGGATCATATCAGTAACAAAAACCACACAAACCATATGGTTATCTCAAGAGACGCAGAAAAAACTTTTGACAAAACACAACATCCGTTCCCGTTTAAAACACTAGAAAAATTAGGAATAAATGGAGCCTCTCTTATGATGACAAGTAGTCTGTATTTGAAACCAAGACCAATCATTGAAATAAACAGAAACCTCAGTAAGGTCAGAATATAATTCAAGATTGCATTAGAAATGCTACCTAGAGGACCCGATTCCTCCAAATTCTCCTTCAAACAACCTTGCAATACTATTTTAGAACTCATTTTGCAGTGTCAGCAGGAAAGTTCTCTCTCACTGGGGTGGGAGGGAACATAGTAGACAAACAATCCGGTGGCAAATCACACCCAAAGGATCCTCCGAAAATCAGCAGTGAGACCTCACCTTCAGGGCAGGCCAACAGGGAGGCTCCTCCTTTCTGTGAATGTGAGCACATAAATAAATTTGGAGCAGTGATTTCGCCACTCTAGCAGCAGAGCCCAACCTAGAGAAGTAGAAGAAAAATTGGGAAAAGAAAATTAGTGCAAGAGAATCCTGGGGAAAAGGTCAACAGCTTGGTAAAGCAAGCATAAAAAAATGGAAAATAATACACAAAGATTCATGGAAGAAAACAGAATTGGCCAAATGGAAAAGGAGCACAAAAGCTCACTGAAGAAAATAATATCTTAAAAATTAGAATTGGGCAACTAGAAGCTAATGACTCCATGAAATATCAAGAAATGATAAAGCAAAATCAAAAGAATGAAAAAAATAGAAGAAAATATAGATTTTATTATTTAAAAAATTGACCTGGATAATAGTTCCAGGAGAGATAATTTAAGATAATTGGAGCCATGATTTAAAAAAAGAGCCAGGATATCATATTTCAAGAAATTTTTAAGAAAAACTTTCCTGATATCCTAGAGACAAAGGACAAAACAGAAATGGAAAAAATCCATCAGTCGCCACCTGAAAAAGATCCCAAAGTGAAAACTCCCAGGAATTTGATTTAAAATTTTTTTTCTTTATTAAAGCTTTTTATTTGCAAAACATATGTATGGGTAATTCTTCAACATTGACCCTTACAAAGCTTTCCATTACAAATTTTTCTCCCCTAGTTCCCCCCTCTCCCCTAGACAGCAGGAAATCCACTACATGTTAATTATATTAAAATACTTGACAAACCAAATATATGTATACATAATTCCACACTTATCTTGTTGTGCAAGAAAAATTGTGTCTACAAGAAAAAAAAAAACTGAGAAAAGAAACCCAATGCAAGCAAACATCAATAGAGAGCATGAAAGTGTTATGTTGTGGTCCACATTTCACATCCCTCTCTCTGGGTGTATATGGAACAATTGGAACTGGTTTGAAACATTTCATTTTTGAAGAGAGCCATGTCCATCAGAATTAATCATCACATAATATTGTTGTTGCCATGTATAATGATCTCCTGGTTCTGTTCATTTCACTCAGCATCGGTTCATCAGCAAGTCTCTCCAGGCCTCTTTGAAATCGTCCTGCTGGTTGTTTCTCACAGAACAATAATATTCCATAACATTCATATACCATAATTTATTCAGCCATTCTCCAATTGAAGGGCATCTATTCAGTTTCCAGTTTCTAGCCACTACAGAAAGGGCTGCCACAAACATTCTTGCACATGTGGGGCCCTTTCCTTCCTTTAAGATCTCTTTGGGATATAAGCCCAATAGAAACACTGCTGGGTCAAAGAGTATGCACAGTTTGATAACTTCTTGAGCATAGCTCCAAATTACTCTCCAGAATGGCTGGATCCGTTCACAGTTCCACCAACAATGTATCAGTGTCCCAGTTTTCCCACAACCCCTCCAACATTCGTCATTATCTTTTCCTGTCATCTTAGCCAATCTGACCGGTGT
The DNA here is from genome assembly GCA_023553655.1 of Myrmecobius fasciatus. Lineage (NCBI taxonomy): Eukaryota > Metazoa > Chordata > Mammalia > Dasyuromorphia > Myrmecobiidae > Myrmecobius > Myrmecobius fasciatus. The sequence continues at coordinate 112,842 of JAJPUD010005686.1, read as the reverse complement.
GTAGTGGTACCTCAGAGTTTTCTTAATTTGCATTTCTCTGATCAACAGTGATTTGAAGCACCTTTTCATATTACTTTAATTTCATCATCTGAAAATTGTCTATTCATATCCTTTGACCATTTATCGATTGGAGAGTGGCTGGAATTCTTATAAATATGAGACAATTCTCTATATATTTTAGAAATGAGGACTTTATCAGAACCCTTAAATGTAAAGATGATTTCCCAATTTATTGCTTCCCTCCTAATCTTGTCTCCCAGGAATTTCATATCCAAATTTCAGAACTCCTAGGCCAAGGAGAAAATACTGTAAGCATCCAGAAGGAACAGACCTAATATTGTGGAGCCACAGTCCCCATAAAAGATGTGCATATGATGAAGATCTTTGCTAAGTCCTTTTCAGGACTAAGCCCATTATGAGACTCTCTCTCCCTCTCCCTCTCTCATAGTGTCTTCCCTTTAATGGCATCTTTTTCCTTACTATAGCTAAATCTGGTGAGTCTGACACACTTTTCTCTGGATTTAGCCTGCCAGTCGACAGCATACTTACACCTCATGGCACATTTCCTGTCTCCTGGTTAATTGTGACTTCCACTAGGGAACTTGTCTTTTTCCATAGTTAATTGTTTAAAAAAAAACCCTTTTCTTGTTCATAATATACATATGTATATACACAGATACACACATGTATGTACACAGATATATACATACATATCTATGCATTGTCTTATTTCCTATCTCTGCTAACTCTTCTACTTTATTTCTACTCTCTAAATTGTCTTGCTCTTAATTCACTTCTATACCTACACCCCTCCTCCAAGGATCCCTCCCTTATCCTCTCCATTTATCCTTTCCCTCCCTTTTTATCCCTTTTACATAAATCTATACACTGTATCCCACTCTATTAATCTACACACACTTCTTTGCCCCTCTTTATTCTATTCCTTCTCCTCTGATTTCTTTATAGATTTTGGAGGGTGCGATAGTCTTCTTTGAATATCTGTATTTTTTCCTCTTTATTTAATTCCCGATGTGAATAGGATTTCAGAATTACCAGCCCTCCTCTCCTATCTAATTCATCTGTGTCAGTTTTTGCTCTTGCATCTCATTGGCATAGCATAATTTGTTTTTTACCTTTTCCTACATGGTTTGGTTTTTTTTAGGATCACATCATACTCAGCTCAATTGCAGTCTTTCTTTTGGATTATCCAATTGCTAATGACAATCTTAGAGATATGATTTACATTTCCATATAAGAACAAAAATAGTTTGTCCTTATTGAGTCCTTTGAAATTAGTCTTTGATACTACCTCTTACATGTCAAATTTTCTATTGAGTTCAGGTTTGTTTGCAACAAAATTTCAAAAATCTGATAATTCATTGAATGTCCATTTTAAAATTCAATATTATACTTAATTTTTGCTGTATATATTTCTGGCTGTAATTCTAGATCTTTAGATTGTTGAGATATACTATTCCAGAACCAGCATTGTAATCAATGATAGTTCTTGTGTAACTCTAATTATAGCTCCAGCATATCAGAGGTTTTTTTCTTGTAAAGTTTTTTCTTTGATCTAGGGGTTTCAAATTTTAGCATTGATGTTGTGTGTTCCCCTTGTAGGATCTCTTTTAGAGAGCGATTGGTGGATTTTTTCCATTTCTACTTTCCCTTCTTGTTCTATCACTTTAGGACCGTTTTCTTTGATTATTTCTTGTACTATTATTTTAAGGTTCTTTTTTGATCATAGACAGGTAGTCCAATTATTCTTATTTTCTCTACTTGATCTATTCTCTAGATCTGTTGTTTTTCTTAGGAGATGTCTCACATTCTCTCCTATTTTTTCATTCTTTATATTTTGGTGGTTTTTTTTGTTTTTGTTTTTTTGGTCTCATTACTTCAGTGGCTTCCCCTTGCTCAGTTCAAATTTTCATTTCAAATGAAAATAATTATATTTTTTATATATAATTTTAAATATATAAAAATAATTATATATTTTTAAAAGAAGTTGTTTTCTTCAGTCATTTTTCCTTCCTTTTCCAAGCTGTTGACTCTCTTTTGCATGCTTCTCATTTCTTTTCTCATTTTTCTTCTATCTCTTTTAAAATCTTTTCTGAGCACTTCCAAGAAGCCTCTTTGGGCTAGAGACCAATTCCTATCACTCTTTGAGATTTCCTCTATGGACATTTTGTCCTCAGCTGAGTTGGTGTTTTGGTCTTCCCTGTCACCATGCTTTCTATGGTCAAGGTTCTTTTCTGTTTCTTGTTTGTTTTATTTCCTTTTTCTGGTATTTTCTATTTTTTTACTTTTAAGATCGAGCTCTATTCTTGGGGTAAAGGGGGCTGAGCCATGGCTTTAAAGCGCAGGGGCCCCTTGTTTTTGCTGGGAGTAACTTTGCCTGCTCTTTTTTAGGAAACATCCTTGATTCCCAGAATTTACCTTCTGAGCTGGGACTGGAGGCTGTCTCATTGGTCTGCTCCTGTACTGAGCCAGGACCAAGGGTCTCAGTTGCTGATCTGTGGTGATTAAGACCCTTTCAGCAGTTTTCTCAGAGTCTGTCTGAACTGGGCTGAAAACTTTTCACCCCAGTGAGACAGACCTTTCTTGAAGTTTTTCCAGTCTACCTTGAGCTGGAGAGTAGTTTCATTCCATCAGACTCTGTTCAGAGGCTTGGTTTTAGGTGGGTTTTGAGGGAAACTGGGAGAGCTAGAGCAGTTTCCTGGCTTAACTCCCCCATCTAGCTCCACCCCTGCAACCCTGCTCTAATGTTCAGAGTCATTTTCTTCTTTAGGAATTTGGATCTCCTTTTTCTAGTTGGTTAGGTTTCTTTTCTTGTTTTTCTTGAATTGTTCTTATTTTTTTCTTAGTTTTCCCTCAGTCTACCTCATTTGATTTTAAAAGTTTTTTTGAGCTCTTCTATGAATTATTTTTGAGCAGATAACCATTTAATATTACTTTTTAGGATAGGAAAGAATTTTTTTAATCAGTATCTTTTTCTGAAGATAAACTCGTCTTCCCTATTCCCATAGTAACTTCCTATACTTTGTTTCTTTTTCTTTTGTCTACTCATTTTTTAAAAAGCAAGAACTTGTTAATGTAATCATCTCTAATCCTGGGATTGGTGGGGGGCGGGGAATAGTACTTCTGGTTCCAGGTCTTTTCTGAATTTTCCCCTCTCAAAACCAAGAACTCCACCTTCCCATAAATGCCCATAGCCTGCAGCTTCCCTGACTCTCTGCTTGTGCACTTACTGGGCATGTGCTGGTTCCTTCTCAGGGCAGCAACAGCACAGCTGGGCCTGGCACTCCTTATCAGTAGAGATTCCTTCAGTCTTCCCGGAATCAAACCTTGAACCCCCCACACTGTTTGGGAGCTGAAAGTTCCTGTGGTTGGGACTATTTTTATGAATAAATGCTTCAATTCTTCATTTGTTAACTGATTGAAATCGTTGGGAGACCATTGCTCCATGGTATCTAATTCAATGACTTTTCCCTGGCAGGTTTTCCTTGGAAACACCAGCAGATGGCAGAGTTGAGATACAAAAGGACTTTGGCCAGCTCTGGTGTTCTGGGCCAAATGGATCAGTAGAACCAGAACACTGCACACCATAACAGCAATATTCTAAGGATACTCACCTGTGAAAAACTTAGCTATTCCAATCAACACAATGATACAAGAAAATTCCAAAGAACCCATGATGAAAAATGTTGGGGGGGGGGGGAAGGAAGGAACTTTGAGTAGAGATTGAAACTTATATTTATTTATTTTTTTGCTGAGGCAATTGGGGTTAAGTGACTTGCCCAGGGTCACACAGCTAGGAAGTGGTAAGTGTCTGAAGCCAAATTTGAACTCAGGTCCTCCTGACTTCAGGGCTGGTACCCTATCCACTGTACCACCTAGCTACCCCAAACATAATTTTTTTTAAACTTTACTTCTTTTGGAGTTTTTTTGTGTGTTCATTTGCAAAATGGGCAAAATGAAAATGTTCTCTTTAATTTCACATGTGAAATCAATATCACATTGCTTGCTTTTTCCAGTAGTGTGAGAAAGGCAAAAGGAAGGGAGAGAATTGGGAGGAATCTCAAATTTTTTTTAGCTGAAATTGAGAAATATTTAACTAAAATATATTTAAAAACAATTCATAAGGGGAAATAATGGAAAAGGTAGAAATGAAGAGAAAATAATTCATTCAAATCTCAAACTACATTAGAAAACAACTATCAATCTTGGTTAAAAATAAAGAAGTAGGTCAATGGGACATATTAGGGAAAGAAAGAAGAATCAGAAGCAATGGAACCTAATAACCCGGTGATTGATAAGAGAGAAAACAAAAATTAGGAAATAGCTCCCTATGCTATCAAAACTGTTGGGAAAATCAGGAAGCAGTCTGACAGAAATTAGACTTTAATCAATATCTTATGCCTTACTCCACAGGACATTACAAATATATACTTGACCTTAATATTAAAGATAATGTTATAAAAAATTAGAAGAGAAACAGATATGATATCTTTCACAACTCTGAGTAGGAGATGCAAGGATAGTGACAATGAAACCGAAAACCTCCTGCACAAACAAAATTAATGCACCAAGGAGATGAAAGGAAGTGGATCAAATGAGGAAAAAAAATCTTTGTATCAAATTTCTCTGATAAAAATTTTCTGTCTACCCAGCTTTTGGGATAAGTATTCACTATTTGACAAAAACTGCTGGGAAAACTGGAAACTAGTGTGGAAGAAATTAGGGCTTGACCCACATCTAACACCACATACCAAGATAAGATCTAAATGGGTTCATGATCTGGATATAAAGAGTGATACTATAAGTAAATTAGAGGAATGTAATATAGTTTACCTCTCAGACCTATGGAGATGGAATAAATTTATGTCCAAAGAAGAACTGGAACTCTTAATTGAAAACCAGATAGATAACTTTGACTATATTAAGTTAAAAAGTTTTTGTACAAACAAAACCAATGCAGACAAGATTAGGAGGGAAGCAATAAATTGGGAAATCATCTTTACATTTAAGGGTTCTGATAAAGGTCTCATCTCTAAAATATATAGAGAATTGTCTCATATTTATAAAAATTCAAGCCATTCTCCAATCAATAAATGGTCAAAGGATATGAACAGACAATTTTCAGAGGATGAAATTAAAACTATTTATAGTCATATGAAAAGGTGCTCCAAATCACTATTGATCAGAGAAATGCAAATCAAGACAACCCTGAGGTACCACTTCACACCTGTCAGATTGGCTAAAATGACAGGAAAAGTTAATGATGAATGTTAGAGGGGATGTGGGAGGGCTGGGACACTGATGCATTGTTGGTGGAGCTGTGAATGGATCCAGCCATTCTGGAGAACAATTTGGAGCTGTGCTCAAAAAGTTATCAAACTGTGCATACCCTTTGACCCAGCAGCATTTCTATTGGGCTTATATCCCAAAGAAATCATAAAGGAAGGAAAAGGCCCCACATGTGCAAGAATGTTTGTGGCAGCCCTTTTCGTAGTGGCTAGAAACTGGAAATTGAATAGATGCCCTTCAATTGGAGAATGGTTGAATAAATGATGGTATGTGAATATTATGGAATATTATTGTTCTGTAAGAAATGACCAGCAAGATGATTTCAGAGAGGCCTGGAGAGACTTACATGAACTGATGCTGAGTGAAATGAGCAGAACCAGGAGAGCATTATACACGGCAACAACAGTACTATATGACAATCAATTCTGATGGACATGGCTCTTTTCAACAATGAAATGTTTCAAACCACCTCCAATTGTTCACTGAAGAAAGCCATATACACCCAGAGAGAGGGATGTGAAATGTGGACCACAACATAACATTCTCCTACTCCTTGATTGATGTTTGCTTACATTGTGTTTCCTTTATCTGATATATCTTTTGTGCAGATAAGATTTTTCTTGCACAACAATGATAAGTTTGGAAATATGTATACATACATTCTTTTTGCCAATATTTTAACATAATTGACATGTAGTGGATATCCTGCCATCTAGGGGAGGAGTGGGGAGTTGGGGGGAAAAATTTGTAACAGAAAGCTATGTAAGGGTTATTGTTGAAGAATTACCCACACATATGTTATGCAAATAAAATAAAAAAATAATTAATAAAAAAAATTTCTGTCTAGAACATGCAAGCAATTAGCGGTGTATATACATATGTAAATGTGTATCTCACTCGATACCATTCTCCAATAATAAGTAGCCAAATCATAAGGGCAATTTTCAAAGAGATTACTTTTTCGAAATTTTCAAATTTTCAAAAGATTATTCTCAAGCTGTTAACAGGGTCATCTGAGCTAATTTGTTAATTGGAAATGCACCACTGAGGCCGAGCTTGCCATTCCTGAATAGAAAAAGTTAACAGAAAAGGGAGAGTAAGCAGGGTTGTCACCTCCCACCATGAGAAGGCATTATAACCATACCTTGAGATTGTTAATATGAATCTGGTTCGGTGATTGTGAGGAACATTCAAATTACTGAAAAATCGCTTCAGAGTATGTAATCAATTTGATTTCTACCTTGACTATCTGTTAATGTCCACATGTAGAGTCACCGTTTGGGTTGTTGAAAAAAGAAGTTTGTTATGACTTGTGAGTTATCTTTACAAAACTATTAGTCTCTGCCTTGCTTTTCTTTTGTCCTCCCTGACCAAATTTGTATGTTCTTCCCATTAGCTTTTGATCGTCGAGAGTGATATCTTTTGGGAGGTATAGAAGATATTATAGGTCTTTGTGGAACTGATCCACTCGGGCCTCCTTGGCGTAAATGATTAGGGCATAAACTTGTATAACTGATGCTTAATAGTTAGTTTTGGGTTTGAATAGATGTCATTTTTGATGTTATATATGTTTGATTTTTTTTTCACCCTTTCATTGAGTACGAGGGCTACTTCATTTCTTCTAAGGGAATCTTGCCTTGGTCATGTGAATTAATTTCACTCATTCCCATCTAATTAATTTCATTTGTGTCCACAGTGACATCTTCAGTCTTTCCATCTCCTGTTTGACCACATGCAGATGTATGTTGGTACATAGATCTTCTATCTCAGCTTCCTGTACAATAATCATCTTTCAGCATCAGATTTTTCTTTTGTCACCAGGTGCATCCACAGATGAACTTTCTTTCAGTTTTGGCCAACCCTTTCATTAATACTAGAGCTACTTTTAATTGCCCTCCATATTTCCTTAGTAGCATATTGGACCCATACAGACCTGAGGGGCTTACCTTCTGATGTCATCTTTTTTCATTGCCTTGTCATTGTGGAAGGATTTGTGTAGCTTAATGAAACTAGGAACTTTGTTGGGCAGATGACCCAAGACAGAGAGATCCTAGTGCAGAGTTTTGGCAGAAGTTGATCCACTGGAGAAGGAAATGGCAAACTATTCTAGAATCTTTGCCAATGAAATTCCCTAGATGGTACCAAAATGGTTTTTATAAAGATTTTATAATGGGATCACATAAAATAACAGTTTTGAAATTTGTAAGAGTATCATCCAGTTCTCTATCTAAGGTATTTAAGAAAGAAAAAGGGCAGTTAGGTGGCACAGTGGATAGAACACCAGCTTCTGAAATCAGGAAGACCTAAGTTCAAATCTGGCCTCAGATACTTAATACTTCCTAGATGTGTGACCCTGGGCAAGTCGCTTTTTTGCTTCAGCAAAAAATGTAAGATTCATGAGATCAAGGACTATAAAAAAAGAGAAAAAAATGGAAGAAAAGACTTTGGAAACAGTTTTCATCATAGTTCAAACTCTTCCATGTCCCTCATATTTCTGTATTTTTCTTAATAGTCATCAAAACAACCTTTCATTTCCAGTTTTCCAGAAACTCTGGCAACCCCCAATTTCTGGTCTACCAGACAAGAAGAGATCTGAATTATCTGGCTCTGATTAAATATGCCTTCATTTAAAAGCTCTTTTGGGAACTATTCAGTGGGTTCAAAGGGAAGTTCTATTCAGGCTTTGAAGAATCAAAGAATTGGAAGGAGAAGTGTGAAGAGGAGAAACAGGAGGAAGACAAGGAGGCCCTGAGCAGATGGCATTAAAAGAGTATTCTTTTAATATATGGATTTGACTGGATAGCTGCTGTAGTCCTTTTGAGCTCTTCCATTCTGTGATGCTAGAATTCTCTGAAGAAGGACTTGAGTTGAAGGAAGAAGAAAAGAAGGAATCAGGGAGAAGAAGATGCTGAAAGAACAAAGAGAAGAACAGGAGGACTCAGGCTGAAGAGGAAAAAGAAGCAGATCAAGGCTCTCACACATTTTTGTTTCCCTTTTCTTTCAAAGGACACCTGATGTCTGGAATATATGAGATATTGGTACTTGTATCTGTGTGGAACATTGCACTCATTGGAAGATCTATAAATCAGCCAATGAGGGAGGTTGAAAATCTTAGCATGTTCCCACTCCCCCCAGTTTTCCCTGTCCCATCCATTTTCCCTGACCATGGTACCCAGGCTCATTCTGTGCTTTAGAGTACATTCTGTGACCTGTTCTTCCATTATCTGCACATTTAAAAAATATGTTAATTGGTGAGTGCCTGGAATACTCTCATTCACACCTGCAAATTATCCCTTTTCCTTTTCACTAGCCAATCATCAATCAATAAATATTTAATAAATAATCTGTCTCTAGAATTGTCTCCTTTTGTGTCTTTAGGATTTCTTTCTAGGGAGTTTCCCTTCCTTGCAGAACATGCATCCCTTCTAATGTTTCCCGCTCATCTCTCCTTCCCTTTGGACTTGAATGACAAGACTCCCGCCATATCCAATTTTTATCTGGTCTTTAAGTGAATGCCATCCTCAGCCAGGATACTGTCATTTCTTTTTTTATTTTAAGCTGTTGTCTAGGAAATGCTTACTCCTTTTCTTTACCCCATTAGCATCATTGCTAAGTAAGTAGCTATAATTAATATCTAAGAGTGTCATTTTTGTGAATAGCTGATTTGTATGAATAGAAACACAATGGTTGGGGCTCAAGAAGTAAAATGGAGAGTGAGAGAATGAATTACTCCACAAAAGAATTATTTTTAGGATTTTGAGAGAATCAGAAAGCTCTAATTCCAGAGTGATTTTTCCTCTTGGACTCTATATCTCCCATATGAAAGCAGGTGGGGATAGGAGAGTGAGTAGGTATCTCCACACTCATAGGAGAGGTATGAAATGCTATCAGTGTGGATGGTCCACGCCACTCAGCAATTACACACAGATGGGAAACACCGTGGGAATATTCTACCCAGTAGTAGCATGTGCCAGAGATAATTTAGTCAGTGAGTCCATTTATTAAGCCCCAAGGAGCAGGGTCAATGTTCTCCTCATGAGAGAAACTTCACGAGGAAGGAAAATGTATTTGCCCATGTCCCAAAGTTCCATTTATTTTCTTTCAGATTATTTAAATTGTCAGAAATTGATGGGATGTCATTTTATCTTTTTACCATTTCCAAAACCAGTTGCCATTATACCAGTTACAGTCAGCTTTCGAGCATTTACTTAAGAGGTTCCTGCAGGGAAATAGTGAGTGAAAGGGGAATGATGGAGCCATATAAAATTTTCTTTCTTCTTCCCTTTTTCTTTTTCCTCCCCATCTTCTTTTGCATCATAATGAAAATGCATTTTTATGGGTACCCTTCCATTTGATTGGAGACACATTGCACCCAATAGCCCAGGGACAAAGAAAAGGCAAGGGCTACTACTCCCATGTTAGAGAAGGTGAACAATGACCCAGACCAAAGAAGAGACTTTCCCAACCACACATAACAAAGAAATTTGCAGAGCTGACCCCCATTTGAGCCCAGGGCTGCTAAAAACTTAATTCATGATTTACTGTATTTGCCAAGATCTCTCAAGCTAAGACCAGTACCTACCCTGTGACTTTCTCATGGGCCTTTTCTTGAGAAACATTTCTTTTTGCCTGGGGTTCACGCTCCCACTCCCACCCCAGACTGTAAGTCATGTGAAAGAAGAACTTACTTCTTTGTTCATGACCCTCACTCTGACTAGCATTCAGCACAGAGTGAGCACCTTATGAATCTGTAAAACAGAAATGACTTGGAAGCCCAGCTGTCCTTCCTAATTCCTTTTCAGTAGTGGGGGGATCCTGGTTTAACCACTTCAAAGGATGGGTTCCCCTGAGAGATTTGGAGAAATTCTTGCTCCTAACCCAGAAGGAACTTCATCAGGTAGGAGAGTCCCTGTCCCTTTCCTTTTGCATCTTTCCAAGAGATCCCCAATACTACCACCAGTTTTGCTCTGTAAATTACTTCCAACTTATTTTGTATATATCTTGTTTGTGCATATTGTTTGCAAGTTGCCTCAACTAATCAATAAATATTTGTTAAATGCTTATCTTGTTCCAGGCACTGTGTTAAGTATCTCTCACACCTGGGGCCTCCAAAGGCAAAAAAATACTCCAAGGTACACACAGTCCAAGGTACAGGGGAAAATAACACATAAACAACTTGTACAAGCAAGACCATATACACATGTATGCATGCATTGTATACATAGTTATACATGTGCATACATGTGTATATGTGTATATGTATGTATACGTGTTTGTGAATGTGAGTGTGTGATAAATTGGAGACATTCAACAGAGAGAAGGCACTGGAAACAAAAGGGCTTGAGAAAGGTTTCTTGTAGAAGGTAGGATTTCAGGTGGGATTTGAAGCCAGAGGGGCCCTTAGTCAGGATGGAGCAAAAGCATTGCAGGCATGGAATACAGTCAATACCCAAAGCCAAGAGTTGGAGGGGTTTATTCAGGGAACAGCTGGGAGGTTGAGGACACTGGATCAAGGAGTAAGTGTTTGGGAATAAAATGTAGGAAGACTTGAAAGGCAAGAGGGGGTGAATTTGTGAAGGGCTTTGGCTAACAGGGGATTTTGAATTTAATCTTTGAAGTGGTAGGAAGCCACTGGAGTTTATTGGATGGGATAGGTGACATAAGCAGTCCTGTGCTTTAAGAATATCATATTGGTGGCTGAATTGAAGGTGGCCTGGGGTTGAGAGAATTGAGGCAGGCAGCATCCCCCTCCATAGTAGGCCATTAAAACAGACCAGGCATGAGGTAATAAGGGCCATCACCAGATTTAGGACAATGTCAGAGGAGAGAAGGGGAGATATTTGAGAGATGTTATGGAAGTGAAGTTCATAGGTTTTGAGAACAGGTAGTATATGGAAGCAAGAAATATGATGCCTAGGTTGGAAGCCTGAGAGACTAGATGGATGATATTGCCCTCTACAGTAATAGAGAAGGTAGAAAGTTTATGGGGAAATTGAATGAGTTGTTGAAAGATAATGTGTTGAAGATGTCTATTGGACATCCATTTTGAAACATTTGAAAAGGCAGTCAGAGATGTGACATTAAAGATTAGAAATCGAAGCCAGAAGGTAAATTTAAGAATCCTCTGCATAGAGATGGCAATTAAATCCACAGGAGTTGATGAAATGAATTTAATAGGAGAGAAGAGGGCATAAGACAGAACCATGAAGAACATCTGTGACTGGAGAGCATGATCTGGGAGAGGATCCAGCAAAGGAGCCTGAAAAGAAGAATCAAGAAATAGAAGTAATGTCAGATTTTATATTCATAAGCTTAATGATTACTTGGATAGTAACTGTAGCCATCAAATTAAAAGATGTTTGCTTCTTGAAATGAAAGCTACAATAAATCTGAATAGCATACAAAAAAACAGAGACATCGTCTTATCGACAAAGATTATAGTTTTTACAGTAGCAATGTACAGCTGTGAATATAAGGAAATATAAGGGAAATTGAGCACTGCCAAAGCAAAGCTTTTAAATTGTGGTGCTGGAGAAGA